>BLFP01001931.1:1676271-1685521 GCA_014634505.1 Montipora efflorescens
CTAACTTAAGTGCGTTGTATACAAAAGTTTTGCTTTCCGAGATAGCTTTTGCGTTTAGCTTTGAAAAAATGGGGAAATGCTATTGAAGACTGGGACACAACATTTAAATTGCTGGTAGCACAGACTACAGTGATATGATTTACTCATTTGTCATCTTCATAACATTATAGGATAACGCGGATGAAAGTAGCAGTACAGATGTGCTGTGTCAGGCGATGGAAAGTATCATGATCGCATCAAACGACACAAGTCTGTATGTCCCGTCTCAAACGGAAACGAGTGGCAGTGAACTTTCAAGTGATAGCAGAAGCAGCGGGAACGAACGAAGCTTAACGAATTCTTGGCTATCATCGGAAAGTCTACCTTAACACAACAGCGGAAACCTTGGGCTAACATGTTAGGTAGGATAAGGCATGTATACGTCACTAAAGCAAGAGACGCCGTCGTGGCAGCACTGGAAGTGATTATTCCAGATGACGCTGGTGGCCTGTTGGAAGCATTGAAAGAGTCTGGTGAAGTTGAGAGTGCTTTGGGTGTATTGTCTGAACCCCACCCTGCTGATGACAAATATCTGAAGTCCCTTGCAGAGGCATACCAAAATGCATCCAGCTGGGACACGCGACAACAAGTTCTCTCCGTCATGGCCGACCTTGTGCCATACAGTCTTATCCAGCGATACCTACCAGGTATCACAGAATATCGAGTGAAGACCGCACGAGAACACGGAAAAAAATACGGGCGTGGCTCGGCTGTACTCCTGTCCAAGAGCCCTCGTATGCGTGTTAACTATGCTCAACTGGACCACTTCCTAGAATTTATCACCAGTACACACGTAGTAATAGACCTGCCTTTTGGCCAAAGACTACTTTCCCTGGCAGATGGAAGTCCTCTAGAAACGCCAAATCTCATAAGAACAATGATACCAGAGCGAATTGTGGCACAGTATACGCAATACTGTAAGGAAGTCAACTTTACGCCGTTCAGCAGATCAACCATGCTGCGTGTCTTGTCCTCTTGTGCTGCAACGGTACGAAAATCACTTCAGGGGCTCGATTACATGGTACTAAAGCTGAGTAATGACGACAGGGTATGGGTAAGCCGCTTGCAGAAGGTGCTGAAGGAAGCTAAGCAGTACATCAAAGGCGATTATAAGGTATGGAAGAGGGCGATATTATAGCCTTATAGTCCGTGTACAAACTTTCCGTAAAATACTTCGTAAGTTTGTACTTATGTGTATGTATTTTGAGGAAAAAATTGAGCGATGTGATAGTCAGGCGTAGAAAAAGACCCGCAGTCATTACCATAATAGACCTGTACTGACATGACTTTAAACCTGCCTTGAAGGCTATGGGCAGGGATTCCGCTATTCGTGCTGAGGGAGGGGGTATATAATGAAAAGCAACGGCCAAAATATTCAAAATATAAGAAATGTAGGGTTTATTGAAAGTTAGCTTCTCAGCTAGTCAGTCAGTAAGGAGGTTATCTTTTTTTTTAAATCTTGTTTGTAGATATCGTTATTATAGGTTTATGGTTTCCATTAATCTTTGTATGATGCTATATATGACGATGGCGTAATTTGTTATCAACATACACTGACATACCCTTTTGCTGCAGGTACATGTTTCAACTCATGCAACCACACCCGACCACTGTAGCAGTTACGCCCTAAGCGACCCCAAATATCAAGTTTTTCGATCGGATTGTGGCCGCAGCCACGAAGACAGGTGCCCTTCGTGTGAAGAGGACACAGGTGACGGCGTGAACGAGGAGGCAGAAGAGGATGGTGAAGGGGTGGATGCTAGCTCGTTGTTGTCATGTCCTGTTGAGGGATGCATACGCACCTATCAGAAGTACCACAACCTGGAGCGCCATATGCTCTTCGGAAAGTGCAAGCTCGTTTCAGAGAAGTATACCCTTTTAGATACCGCTAAATTGGCGTACGCTGAGAAAGTTCAAGAGGGTCTCACTACTCAGCCAACACTAGCTGCCCCAACCACCACTGAAGTCTCTTCAGGATCTCCCTTGGTGCAAGGCTGGGCTCTAAAAGGTGGGAAAAAGTCCACCCGTTTTAACCAGAGTCAGTGTCAGTACCTCGATAACAAGTTCCAGATTGGACAGGAGAGTGGTCTGAAAGGCGACCCTGAGAAGGTGTCACGGGACATGCGCTATGCTAGAAGGGACAATGGTGAGCGCTTTGCTTTCACGTGGAAGAGTTCTTGACTGCACAGCAGATTCAGAGCTACTTTTCACGTACTGCTTCAAAATTGAAGCACGCAGTTACCACTTAGTCAGGGCATGACTCCATCGACAATAACGATTGCCAGGCGGCCCAAGAACAGGAGGCTTACTCGTCTGCCCGCTTAGCTGTCCTTCGCCGGATTGCGAGCTGTTGCACCCCATTGTCTATGACACGCTGAACATATGTTCCTTGTACAGCAGCAACAAGCTGACCAAGCTCAGTGTCGCACAACTGAGGCTTATCTGCAGCTACTACAACATGAACATAGAGGAACAACAATCAAAGCGAAAAGCGCCTTACATTACTTTTCTCTCGGATCTTGTAGGGTCCTGTTCTTGCACTAAGGTCTAAAGAGTGCGTGCTCTGATAATGTTAATTGTCCCATCTGTTATATTTTGTTTTCATACAAACTTATACTGATGTTCTTCCAACCGGAATTATTCCTTCTCTTGTACCGTTTATTCCGTTCCTCTATAATTTATTAAGGACGGTGCCTACTAATTAAAGATATTTTTTCCCCGGTGTGTGATTATGCAGGAAATGTAGATCTTAACAAAAATGTTATTGAAATCCAAAAAGAAAATTGAGGGTAACCAAGCATTTTTCAAAGATAATTGATGAATAATATTTGTAAAAAGCTTTAAAATACAAAGCAATGTATGGCGTTCTTTCTCAAATTGAAGCTTAATTATCTCTCAAAAATGCATGGTTACCCTCAATTTTCTTTTTGGAAACGAAGGACACTTACTAAGATCTACTTTTTCCGGATAGTTTTAAACCGCGCAAAAATATCCCTGTATTACTAAGCATCACCGATAGGAAAACCGAGTATCTCGAGAAGCGCAGAACGTATGCGCAATAACAATAGTAGGCACCGTCCCTAAGTGCGTTTTGTTGAAGTAATAAATAATCGAGAATGCCAGAGTTTTTTTTATTTGTATTCAACAACCGAAATCGTAATTTAGGGTCGGATATGAAGCGACAGAAAAACAATATCGCACCCACAATCAAAGTTTCTGTCAGCGGTCTCTTGTAACAAAGACTGTAACGCATATATTTCTGCCGTTGACAGTGAATTCTGTAACGGTCGAGAATGCTGATCCAGCGACAGATTTTTCAAGCCTAATACAAGGTACGAAAGATGCTATTCTCATTTTAAGTGTTAGAAAGCCATGTCGGAATGACAAATGTTCCGATTTGATTTCATTAAGACTGCTTTGACCTTGACGCCCTTTTACCTGTTACAACTCGAGGTCTAAAAAAAAGCCAAACTTTCAAATTTTCCTTACAAGTTATACCAAGCAAGCAGAATAGTCTTGTAAACATTAGTTTGTGAGTGATAGCAAATATTACTAAGCGCTGAGTTTCGAAAATATATTGCCGTTATGTTTATGTGACCTTTCGACACCGGTACGCCATTATCAAAAGAGCTCAAATTTCACGAAACTATTGCGTGTATTTTTCGATCTCAAAAATTGTATTTTAAGTAGCCCATGGTTTTGAAAATGGATTTTGAAAGAAAAAACAGTGCTCTTTCACGTGGAATAAGCCTCGATACACCAGGCGAGGTACCAGTCAATGATTTTAGGCCCTTAATTTTGTGAATTTTGCGCAGCGAGAAATCGCTCGAATTTTTGTAAATACTGGAAAGTTTGTCAAAAATTCAGTTTTAATTTAAACTGAGAAAATAACCCCTCAAAATGTGTATTATTGTCTGCCTTATTTGATTAGTTCCTTTCTGTTTCGTAAAATAGGTGTTTTAATTTTCAAAAGAGGGCTCAGCGGTGTGCGGTATCAGACGCCTAAAACCAGGCCTGAGAGCTGCGAAACCAGGTTTATCTCCGTACGTCCAAAAATATTTATCGGATCGAGGTAAAATCTGTATTTCTAGCAATAGTTCACCATGGGCTTTCTTGAGAATTTTTTTCAGATTTTTCGTTTTTTCACTATTGCATGGCCCGGTTGAAAATTAGTGACATTGACTCTTTTAAAAAAGCTTTTAAAAAAGCTTGTAGAAATAATTTGCCATGAAATATGCTCGCCAATTTTCTACTTTCCTAATGGCCCAAATGTAATTATCTGCTTCGTGACCAATGAAAAAAGTTCTTTGAAATAATGAGCTTGCGTCAGATGCTTTTGTCAAACCTGCTTCTTGTCAACAACGGATCATGAAATTTCCAAACTTATGTAACGAAGAACCACTGTAAAAATAGCAACTGTGCACGTTTCTTGTCCTTTTTCCGGTGAGCGGCCATATTAGAATTCCCCACAGGTAACGCAAGGTCAGCACCAAGGTTAGATATAGTCGTACCCAGTCCCTCCGTTCGTTGTCTCTGAGGTGGAGTGATGGCGTCGGTGTGGGTTGCATCCTATTATTTCGCAGTATGATGGCTTACGAAAAAGCCTTGTGTGCATTCAAGATGGATTAATGTACTTATGAATGTTTTCATTTTATTTGCAGAGGATAACGAAGTGCAGATTATTGAGGTAAGAAAGTAGCAAATGCCAGTCATGAACAACAGCTGTTTATATTCCTCGTTTTGTAACTACTTTATTTGAGAGAACAACATATACAATGCTGAATTATAAAATGGAAGGTCAGTTTGAAGCTTATGAAAGCTTTCAGATGACAGGCTATGCACTATACTCTCTGTAACCATATAATTGTATTGAAACATGAGGAACGAATGTAATGACTTCTGTCTTAGGGACGCCTCGTCTCGCACTAACCTGAGATCGGGCACTCAGGCTCTCAGCATCTCAGCAAGTCTCACATTTACCATTCCCTGCCCCTTATACTCTATAATACTCTACACCCCTAAAATGCTTGCCACAATTTGGATGCTAGTCACAGTATTCCTTCATTCCTAGTAACAAAAGGTTTTTTACTATTCATTTCAGGATGGTGTTGCCGTACAATTAGTCGTAATTGATAATAGGCAAGTACCAGACTTCCGGTTAATAATATAAACATCACACAAAACAAGGAACAAAAATGGTGAGACGTGTATTTTACATAGTTTGTTTATGTTGCATCAACTTGCTCTCTATCCCACTGCATTTGATACTGCACATTTAAAATGTACAAAGCACTCCCATTATGCAATTTTCAATTAAAACGGTTGCATCGTTAGTCAAAAGCCAAGACAATTTGAAGGTTGTCCATTTAACTTTGATATATGCAATAATCTATTATAGCTTGTTTCACACTCTAATCTTTACTGTAGCCGCACAAAATGAGGCCCATAAAAGTCCAATATTACTTTATGATCTCATAATTGCATGCAATTACAATCATTCAATAGTTTTAATGGCCAGTTGATCTGCCCTTGGACTAGAGTTGCTGGGTCTGTACCCTAAGCTCTTTACACTCGTTGCAAGAGGGACCATTCTTTCTAGCATACAACTTTCTGACACCATCTTCCTTAAGAAACCATTCCACTGAGACTTGAAAATGGCATAAACATGCCGTAAACAAATTAAATGATACTAGTCCTATTGCCCTTTTTCGTTTTTCGATGTTAAAAGTTGTTGTCACTGTCACTTCATCAAGAAAAGATTATTTGTCACTTCAACAGTAGAGCATTTCCATAGTGGAAGGGAAAGGCAGAGGATGCTCAAGTCCAAACTGCTCGAGACACTTCGAAAGGGGAGAACTTTCAGTACAAGTGGTGGCACGCGGGATTCCACAGCACAGCACTGGAGATGGTAAGAAATTTACCGTGGACCGCAAACACCATTTATGCTTGAAATGATCGAGCTTGGTACAGACCCCTCCACACTCCAATCTTCTGGCACCACCGGGAAAAATTAAAGTCGATGCGGCTGTGGGAACCAGCCTGTCCGCAGAAGATTACCTAACTATATTCTCAGAGCATTTACCTGTGGAATGGTTGGGATATTGGAAACTGCACATTTTGTGTTAATAACAAAGAACAGAACATGGTCGCTATAGCCTGTTGGGTTGTAGAGGTTTTCTCTTTCAAAGTACTTACCTTTAATAATGTAGTTCTTCGGATTCATTTGCATGTTCACGCAGAGTTCATTTCTTGGTAGACTTTATTCATGTTCAGTTAATTTTAGCGTTCATGTTTTGAGGATAAAAAAATATATTGTGGTTTTGGTAACTTGGTGACCCACTGTTTTCTTTAGGCTGACATTACCCGTTTTATAGGGTGGTGCTGACAAGCACAGTTACTTTCGTTGCATATTCTTCATTTTTCTTCCTTGTTTGTTTTGTTTTTTTTTTTCAACACACATTACAGAGCTGAGATATAAAATATTGCATACAATATAAGTGCGAGAAAACAAGACATCTATACTACACTGCTAACTACATGTCACAAAGCTTATGAATCTCATTTAAAGAACTCAAACTATTAAACTAGAAAAACAAAACAAAGATCAAAAAAACAAAACAAAAAAACAAAAAAAAAAAAAGAAAGAAACTATATAAACAACGCTAAAATTAAGCTAAAATTAATTGTTCAGTTAAGAATCTGGCCCATTTTTTGTAAAAAGTGCTGCATTTATTTGAGCTGAAAGCTATGTATTTTTCTGTTTGAATCTTTTGGTGTAATAACGCTTTAAAATCAGCAAAAATAAAATTGACTCTATTTATTGCTTTACAATAGATTAGGTATTTCCCAATAAGAATGAGATGGTTTAGGGCTGAACAAGAGGACCAATTATTTAAGATGCCGTACATGATTTCTTTCTTGCCTAGAGTTAGACTTTCTTTGGAAATGCACTGGTATCAACCAGTGAAGTCGGACCAGAAGGAAACAGCAATAGGACAGAATACAAATAAATGGGTAACTGTTTGCTCCACATTTGGAAAATACGGACAGAAAGGATCCTCGACTTTTTTCATTTTGTGAAGAACAGCGTTTGTATAAAGTATGTTGTGAATTATTTTATACTGAAACATTGAAAGTTTTATTTATAGGGTGGTGCTGACAAGCACAGTTACTTTCGTTGCATATTCTACATTTTTCTTCCTTGTTAGTATTGCTAGCAATAAAAGAACTGAACACAATATCGACCTCCGTTCCTTAGTGTATTGAGACCCACAATATTCTCATGTTTCTTTGAAATAGCTCATCTTCCCGTTTTACTGAAAGGATCTAGGCAGAAATGGGTTGGTAGTGGCTGTAGAATACCAACGGTATCCTTCCCCACCCATTCATAGTTTTTTTAGAGTAAGGAACGTGCCGAGAAACGCATACCAAAACAAATGGCTAAATGAGGATGGCTTATGCAACTTGGCTTATGCAACTCGTGATGCCCCATAAACCTTAGAATACCCGAGAAGGAACAAACTAAGTCAATGGAGTTTCGCCAATTGTTACAAAACGTACTTACTGCAGGTGTGATAGAACCCCAAACCTTGGTTGCCACTGATAATATCTCCATTCACAGCAATGCTGTGCTTCAAGGTTCTTGGACAACTTTCCCCACAAAACCCGTACACAAGGAAGAAATGCGTTGCACATGATTACTCTGATAAAAATGTGTTCTAACGAAAAACATGTCCAATTTGGCCTCGGAGAGAATGGGTTGGGATCTAATATTTCTTGTATGGTTACCCTGTGTATGAAGCACAAGATGGTGTTCGAGTGGCACGAAATGCTATAAATATTTTTATTCCACATCAATTTTCACAGTGTCGTTGAAATGGAACTTCTGCATCAGTTGTGTGTAATTAACAAAGGTCGGAATCCGTGAGGAAAATTAATGGATATCGAGGTATGCAGGATTAAACTTAAGCTTAATATATGCCAGAAGTGCAAAGGTTTTCAGGCCTTCTTCGTTATTTTAAGCGAGTTTTACAAAATATATGAGGCAGCGAGGCGAAATACTTGTTTTGTCTCACGCTCTATTTACTGGGCTGCCAGTATGGCAATCCCGGTCGGAAAATGGGCGGGATTTGTTCGTTTTCTTTTTCTCATTTTTCTTTTTTTTTCCGTGTCGGGAAAAGTCTCTCCTGTCACTCTCTTGCAAAGTGGTGTCTTTGTGCGTAGAGTCTTCCGCGCGTATTTTGGTAGGATTTCAGGGGATAGTAGAAAGGCGTAGATTTCTCTGGTTTAACACAGTAGACTATTTCATTAACCTGCAATGGCGTCGAAGATTGAAACGCAAATAGCGTTTTGGAGGATTTTTAAACAAAATGTATCCTTATGGAGCTAAAGAATGGAACGTAAATTGGATAAACAAGACAGGCGGTGAAAAAAAATATCTGGAATCTTAAAAGCGACGAGTAATGGTTCTAATATTGTACAAGTGTGGTGTTTTGTACAACACTGAAATCAAATGGAAAATTCTGTAGTAACTTATGGGTTTAACACAGACAGAGAAGTAATTGAACAACTTGGATCTGTGATCTCTGTTGTCTGGCTTATTTATATTTGTTTCTACTCAATTCTGCACAGTCTTCCGGTAACAATTGGAAGTTTCACTAATTCTTCTTAGTCAAAATTATTTGAAAGAAAGCTTGTTGCCCATTTTTTGCTTGATAATTTAAGTAAAGGGTTTTTCAGTAAAGGGTTTTATGCTGAACACTGGTGGGAAATTTTATGTAGTTGCGTTTGCAGCTTGTTTTGTTGCAATTACGGATGGTAATTTGATACGATTGAGTTTCTTGTCTTCACGCACGTAATGAAATAGGAAGATGTTTTTGTCTCTAATAGCGATTATGTTGCTTGTTTCAAAATGAGGTAAGCGTCTTTCTGTTGTGTTTACTTAATGAAATATAAATATACCAAGCGGCCTCGTGAGTTTGTTATTCTCGTCTGCCGTAAACTTGATTTCCACTCTCAAAATTACCTCCAGAACCTCCTTTTTTGCATAGAATAAGCTTTTAGAATGATGTTCTTGTCTTCTGTGGTGATACTTGACGATTCGGGAACATTTTGTGAAAAACGTATTTACGAGTCACACGCGCAACTTGATCGCCCGAACTTGTCCTATTATGCATAACATCCACTTGGCCTTTTGACATCCCATTGAAAA
>BLFP01001931.1:1685585-1690585 GCA_014634505.1 Montipora efflorescens
AAAAAAAAAAAAAAAAAAAAAAAAAAAAGAAAGGATCATTGGTAACGAATTGAGAAAAATTTTCACGATAACTAAAAATTCCTGTGTTAAGCATGAGAATTCGACGAAGAGGTAAATGCGACTAACTTTGTTGCGTGCGTTGCTATTTTTGTGATTTGACTGTTGTGCAAATTTTGACAGAGAATATTAAATTATGAAAATATCTCTACGGATACAGAAATTGATTTTGTCAAACGAGTTGGCAGGTGATCTGGTGACGTGGTTAAGTCACTTTGAACATTTAGAGAAGGTGACAATTCCCTAATGTATAGCATTTCATAAATTAAACAGTCATGTTTAGTCTTTCATTTTCTAAAGTGCTGATTGATATTATCAGGCAAACAATCGTGTTTATTAGTGAAATTCCCACCCTGGTCAGAGTTTTTCTCTGTCTTTGTGTTGGCCCAGTTCCATCAGTAGGGCTAACGCTCACATGGTTCATATGGGATATAGCACTTCACGTTATACTACACTCTCTTCAGTTAATTCTGTTTATTAGTGAAATGTTTCTTGATGCTAGACGAATTAAATTTATGTTCCTCACAACGTTCGTGTAGGTCCCTCATCGTAAAACCGATATAGTTTTCATCACAAAAACTACATTTAAACTACACGTTGTTGGTTAACCATTGATGGCTTCTTCTTCGCTTGCGTCTCTTTGCTTTCCATAATCCGTTTACGCATTGCGGACTCCACCTGCTCATAGCTGAATTGTCGGTACAGCACTTGGGAGCAAATCTCTCTTTTTTTAAAGACCATTTCTTGCAAGTAGGGGCTCTCAAATCAGCCGAAGGTAAAGTAAGTACTACAAATTATCGAGTGTTTTGTGGTTTCAACAAAATTGGCTTCTTTAACTTGAACAAATTTAGTCCAAACTTATTTCAACACACCGCTCGCACGCGTATTCTTAAAAGGTCGTGGAGAAAAAATCTTCAATTCCGGTCGGTAAAGGTTCCACAGGTGACGTCACCCTAAAGACGTCGCAACCAAAATGGCGGGCGCTTCGAACTTCGAACAGGCTTTTCTATGTGAAAACGCGCTCGTTTGCAAATAAGAAGAGCACTTTCGGTATGCTAGAAGTGTGTTTTATTAACTATGTAAACAGAAATAAAGGGTTTGGGGTTTACATGCCCTTTATACCAAGTTCTCAATCGCAAATAAGAAACTAGTCTCGAGGAAGTCTCTACAACGAATCGGCTTCATTTACCAATAATATTTGCCAATTTTGTGCTTTAACGTTGTCACGGCTTGGGGGAAACATTAGGCTGATTAGCAACAGAACGGGAGCGTCAGTGGCGACGGCGCGCGCAGAAAAAACACCATGAGAATTCAGAATAGAGTAGACTCCACTCTTTTCTTCTCTATTCTAAATTCTCGTTGGTAGTTTTGCTGCGCGCGACGTCGCCACTGACGTTCCCGTTCTGTTGCTAAATCAGACTTTTGTTAGTATCACGGCCGAAAAGCAATGAAAACTTTTTATAACAAGGTCAAATGTTGAAATCCTGTCCACAGGGTTCGTACTGGTCTTGAAACCCCTTGGAAACCCTTGAGAATCTCTGCTCTTCATTTCTGGTCCTTGAAAGTCCTTGAATTTTTTCTGACCCGCATTTTTAATATTTGAAAACTTCAGTAAAAATGATCAGCCACTCAACTCATGTCATACAAATGTGACGAGCTGTGGGATCAAGAATGGTTACCAGTACCTTTGCATTATTTTCTGGCATGTACGTTATGGAAAATAAGCAAGAATTGTACTACCAGACTAGTATTTCCATAGATAAATTCTTCGACGTAAAATAAAGAAGAGGTCCTTGAAATTTCAAAATTTGGCCCTTGAAAATCCTTGAAAAGTCCTTTGAAAAGTCCTTGAATTTTTGGTCTGAAACAGTGTACAAACCCTGTGTCAAGATAACTTGTATTTTTCTTGCTACTATTATATAGGTTACCAGCTAATTCTTCATTACGAACATATTAAAATAACATACGAACGAAAACATGTGGTTGTAACTGGGCTTTTGGTAGCATGATTAGTAATACTTGAAAAAAAGGAAAGCTTTATTTAGTTTTTTCAGCGCTGTTTATTTTAATGTACCAACAAGACCTCTCCTTTTGCAATCACTCTTTTGTCACAGTCAAGCAGTATCGGCCAAAGGAAGCATTTTATTGTTGTTACTCTTGCCTTCGTAGAACAATGGTTCTCTGTATGACGGGCTGGATCAAAAACATGATCATCGTAACCAATTTTTAGCGGTGGCAGCTGTGTCACAAGGCGCCAAGAGAATCGACAGCAGTAATCAATGTAAGTCTCCAAGGCTTTCAAGAGTTGCGCATTGTAATCTGGTACAATGCGTATTTGACTTCTCCATTTTTCTTTTGTCCTTGCTTTAACAAACTGCGTAATTAAGAACGAATGACTTAACAAATTAACCAACCATTTAATCAATGAATAACAAAAACTAATCCATCCACTAAATGAATCAATCAATAAATCAGCCAGCTCATTTTGGAAGAGCTAGAAAGTTAAGCCAGTAGTAGTCATTAATCTGCAGAGCGGGCGTTTTTGGGCAGCAAAGGCTTCTTCAGGACTAAATGTTTCGAGCACAAGTCTGCCATTTTGAAAGCAAAGCGGGTTGGCGCGAGTGCCTGAGATAGGTTCCTATCCCCTCCCCTGCTACAAGTGTAAGTTGATCGTCCTCTCTTCACTCTCCCCTGCTCTCCATCACTTTTACTATCCAAGACGGTGATCTAAATCCCCGTCAAAATTTGCCTACTCTGCAAGTTAATTCTTACGTTGCTTAATTTTACATTTAACAACTCGTTTAAAAGCTTATACCAAGCTTTTGTGTTTGACTTCCCACCGAGGCAGCACCACAGCTCCTTTCGAAACTACCCTCTTTATCATCTAGTGGCAGAGAGTCAATCGCTATATACATAAGCTAATGATAATGGTACAGTCGGCGCTTTCCTTATGACCGCTCTCGTCAGCGACCAGCTCTAGTTACGACCACCTTTGTGAAACCCCGTTTGAACTGTCACTTAGACTCTGCAATGAAAAGCTCTGGTAAGCGACCGGTCTCGTAAGCGACTGCGACCACGACTACTTTTGGTACCAACTGGCCTTTTCCTTTGTTTCTGAGCTTTAATTGTAAATGCAATGAATTTACATACCGCATTTTCTATTGACGTATTCAAATGCGCTTTACAAGCATGTACAGGCACCGCTGGCAGTCTAGGGTGCTGGAATATTTACTCAAGAAAAGAAATAAAGAGCTTATAGCGGAGCTCCGCGCTCGCGGAGCACCATAGCTAAGAAAATATGGTAACCCATCGATGTGAGAAAATTTGGTTTTATAGCCATGATGTCATGAACGTCCGTATGTACGTACGTCCGCCCCTCCATGTATGCCAATGTGACCAGTACACGTAACCATATCACGGGCTCAAGTTTAGAGCTCATCGAGGGGGCAATACTCCAGTTTACACTATAGCTAGTTTACAGCAAACATCTTTGATATTGGACATCAATGTTATGGTCAATTGACACCTGTCAAAACAACGTATCCGCTGACCATATTGCGGGCGCAAGTAAGACCTTATCGAGGTCAGCTGACCCGGGACTGGTTGTTGATTGGATCGCAGGCTCAGGCCAGGTCAGACACTCACACTCACACCTTAACGAGGCTTAATTTTCGCGCTCTTTCTGTGGCTCGACGCGGCTACACAGCTATGCTACGTCAGCAAAGCTCTTGAAGGTCGATGCCTTTCGTGTTCAGGTACGGTTTGGAAAATATATTTTTCTTGCATTTTTCGCTTGTTTCAATCCAGGTTTAACATAATATAGCTGTAGTTATTCAAGTCAAGCATTGGAGGGCTGCTTTTTGCTCTGAATTGAAATTTTTGGTATGTCTTAAGATTTTTAATTTCGAATCTACTAAGGTTGAAAAGATGCCTGGACGGCCTATGTCAGAAGAACAGCAACGAAAGAAGACAGAAAGAGAGCGAGAACGACAAAACGGTACACCAGTAATAGTTTAAAGTTGGTGGAAGAAGTTACTCCACAAATTCTTTTCTTGGACACTAAACCGTTTTTTATTTCTACGGATGAGTTATTTCAAGTGGATGCATATTTCTAAAACGTGGTTTAGTCGTTTTTTTCTTTGTTAAGGAATGAAAGTCGAATTTTTATTGTTAACTGGAATTAAATAACAATCATCTGTACTCTTTTTGGACAGAAATAATCGATCTGTTGCTGGTTTGTTTGGCCTTAAAATGCGAGCGAACAAGAAGTTTTTTTACTCCGCTTGCCTAACTGTTTTTCGATGTGCCTCGACAGTGACAAGAATTTTGTTCAAAACATGTAATCGCAATGAGTTCTCGTAAACGCATAAGGAGAAATATCATCAGCTTGTGTTTTCAGAAGTTTGTTTAGAGCACGTACGGGTAATTTGTTGGAGATCTTGTTTTTCCTTTCTAGCCGATTCTGGTTCTAAGCCAAGCTGGCGTGTTTCAATGAAATACATCGAATTGTAAATGATCTCGTTTTCAGAGATAAAGTGGAATAAATAAAGTACATCAATAAACTCCTTGTACCGACAAAGACGATCTGTCACACCACGAGCTAAAGTACGTCTGTGATTTCTAATTTTAGCGTGATTCCTATTCGCTGGCGTTTGACAGTCGACTCTCAAATGGCTTCCTTCCCTTTCCGTTCGCTTGCTGAGGAATTGCTTGTTTTCTTTTAAAACTCTTGCGATTCAAGAAAAATGAATTGCCTAACTGGTGAAATCAACAGTAGATTTCGCTGGGAAAACCGATATCACACTCATCCCTTCGTGATTCATGCGATCAGTCGGTTTTTCAGGTGAAATTAACAGTGGAATTCACTAGTTAGGCAGCGAAGAAAATGTTACATAATTAAGCAATATCCGGGAAAACCAAAAGGCGACCAGTTCCAAAGTCTT
>BLFP01001931.1:1695585-1698085 GCA_014634505.1 Montipora efflorescens
GGTCGATTTCTCTGAAATTTGAAAGGGTGATTCTTAACGAAAAGAGAAAGATTTTCACAATAACTAAAAATTCCTGTGTTAGGCGTGGGAATTTGACGAAGAGGTAAATGCGACTAAATTTGTTGCGTGTGTTACTATTTTTGTGTTTTGATTGTTGCGCAAATTTTGACAGAGAATATTAAATTATGAAAAAATATCTATGGAATAGGGATAGATCGTTAAAAAATCTTTATTTTTAGCAGTTATTTGAGCATAAAAGATGCAACGCTTGACAATATCTAGATGTATCACAATATCTAGAAATTCCTGAGTTAAGCATGAGAATTCGACGAAGAGGTAAGTGCGACTACATTTGTTGCGTGCGTTGCTTTTTTGTGTTTTGATTGTTGTGCAAACTTTGACAGAGAATGTTAAATTCTGAAAAAATATCTACGGACAGATCGTTAAAAAATCTCTATTTTTAGCGGTAAAAGAGATGAAACGCTTGACGAGAAATAATATTTTTGTTGATATTTGAAAGAAGAAAAATTTCGTGGCAATCAGGACGCGGTGAATATGAGTTAACAAATTTGCATACGTGCGTTGAAATATGATACGCGAGGAGACAGGAATTTTATTTCTCTGACGAATGATTTTGTCATTGTAGTGTAAAATGAAGTTTATGTGGAAAGACAACAATATTTCTTTAACTTCCTGGTTAATCCAATTTATTGCTACGACTTACTTGTGCGAAGATTGTTTACATGAAACTCACGCCTTTTGCGAATTTTGAGTGCCATAAAATTACATCATTTGCGTAACAAAATATCCCTTTACTCTAACACAAAAACATTCAGATAGTGACAAACTTCATATTTATTAACCATTTCTTCTGCTTTTGTGCTTGTCAGCATTGTGATTTGCAATAATTCGCAAGTCTGTTTTTGTATCTCATAGATGTTCAGATTTTCAATTACATGGCCGCTCAACCTCGCGATTATGTAAATAGTTCACCCTGAAGTCACAATAGATACGTTTCTCAGGAACCCGACAATGAAGGCTTCCTGACCCGACAGATGAAATGTAACTTGAATATTCTGTTAAATATTACAAGAAAATTTAAAAAACCAAAGACGGAAGTTTCTTGGCAAAAAGTACGTTGTTTTACTCTGAAAACGACGAACGATTAACATTCTTTCCCGTAGTTCATTCAGTTGACACAAGGTGATCACGTGCACCTTTACTCAAGAGCGTGTTTGTTATCTTTAAACTGAATTTATTACCAAACCTTAAAAAACTAAAAGACCTCAAAATGGGACAGGATATTTCAAAGTAATTAAAGGTGTTAACGTGTGAGCCAAAGGGCCTCTGCTGGCGCGACATGCGGGTGACCCTCAAATGGTCTTAATGACCCCTCACTCGAAAAAAATAGTTGGAACCCTGCAGGGGGGACTGGGACTGGACACGATGGAGTGAAGACGTGTTGCGTTGTGTTCCGTGCTGAGTAAAACTTGTTTTTTAATTTGACTAAGCCTTACGTGTTATTATGCGCGCTTTATGTCTGGTGCAAGGTCAGGAAAGAGATTAGGAAAAGCAAGAATTGTTGAACCGGGGTTAAAAGAAAAGATGACGAAGGAAGAGTCGGACATAAGTGACTCCATTCTTGAGGAGCTGAAATCCCTTCGAAGCGACCTCAGAACACAAATGCAAAAAATTAGTGACGAACTTAAAACTTTTTAAGGTACCACCGACACCCGGCTCGCTAAAAGATTTATGAAATTGATGAGTTAAAGACGAAGGTAGAGAAGCTTGAAGAAGATGTCAGTGGTATGAAACAGGCAGTGAATATCGCTCTGAATGAAACGAAAAGCCTTTATCAAGAAGGTAATGTGGAGCTAAGAAGGAGAGTGGACCGCATGGAAAGACATTCCCGAGACTATAATATCCATGTGGTAGGTGTAGTCGAAGAGGACGATGAAGACTGCTTATCAATTATACGGAAGTACCTCACTCTTCTTGGCTTCGAAGAAGATGTTGGTGAAGTCGATAACGCCCACCGTACTGGCAAAATACGCGAGGATAAACCGAGGAATATTATTGTCAAACTATATAGCAGACCCTTCAAGCGAGAGCTACTTCGTGTCACCAAGAGTCAGGATAGTAAACAAACATTGAAAGGAGTCAGCTTTGTGGAAGGCTTTACCCCTTATGATTTCGAAATTCGGAAAAAAAGCACTCCCAATTATGAAAGAGGACTTTGACCATGGCAAGAAAGTGCAATTTACGAAAGGAAAGCTTTTTATAGACGGTAAGGTTGTACCAGTAGAATAACTGTTAATAAATTTACTCGAGTCGGAGCACAACAATAGCGGCGCTCTTCGCGGTGAACATCCGGTGACGAATTCGCTAGTGTTCAGACGGCTTGTGCCTGGCACAGGCATGAACTTTGCATTTATAAAACTTTTGTCGTCCTATCTTCTAATGTTCGCTCTATTTTTCAGTCAATTTTTTTTGTGTACTA
>BLFP01001931.1:1703085-1708085 GCA_014634505.1 Montipora efflorescens
TTAACAAACGCTTTTCATTTAACTAATGTATTGCTATTTTTCACGTTGCCACGTTACCACCAATAGCGTAGCTCCTACTCACTATAAAAACTACGCAAAACCCGCAATTCTTCGATTCGCTCTGACGAAGGGCTAACGCTCGAAATGTCAGCTTTTAGAATCTCTGTACCAAAATACATTATCAACTCAGTTGATAAAACCAAAGTTTTTTAAACTACTTCCCCACCGACACAGCATTATAGTTTCTTTAGAAACTACCCCCTTCATTTAATTGTTTTTTGGTTGATTTCCAAAAGAGAATAATGGGTGGGGCAGGGGGTTGCCTCCTGATACCCATATGAGAGGCCAGAATACTCAAGAGGACATGCAGCAGAGATACATGAAACTTTTGCCTTGCAACATGTAGCTCTAATATATGGAGACACCAAAAGCAAGATTCTAGTCTCCACACATTTTATTTTTGGCAAGATGTTGTGCCATTTGCTTGTTACAAAAACAAGTATTAAACATGAAAGCTCATAAAAAATTAATAGTTCAGCCTAATGCTATTAATTCCTCACCTTTGTGAGGAGCAGTGATATGATGCCTCAAAATGTTTTTGCAACTTTAGATAACAAATATAACGGATGAAATAACAAAAAAATTTTAAGCTCTGTAACAAGAAATGAAATTACTTACTTTAGATGTAATACTGATGTGAGCTTAACTTTAACTAAACAAAGAAAATGTCTTTTAACGATGAAATGGTATATGAAATGAATCATATATGAACTGCGGATATGAAATCAAGTGAAGCTATGATCTTCGCAGTTATGAGCGCAATTTTTGCACTTGCGTAGAGAAGCCTGAAAAATTCTGATTCATTTCATATACCATACCATATAGCTCAGTTGGTTAGAGCGTCGCACCGGAATCGCGAGGTCACGGGTTCAAACCCCGTTGAAGTCCTGAATTTTTCAGGCTTCTCTACGCAATTGCAAAAATTGCGCTCATAACTGCGAAGATCATAGCTTCACTTGATTTCATATCCGCAGTTCATATATGATTCATTTCGTATACCATTTCATCATTGATTCATTCCTCACGGGACCATTAGAGCCCACAAATGACCAGCTCCCAACGTCAGTGGCTTCATAGCTCAGTTGGTTAGAGCGTCGCACCGCAATCGCGAGGTCACGGGTTCAAACCCCGTTGAAGTCCTGAATTTTTCAGGCTTCTCTACTCAATTTCAAAAATTGCGCTCATAACTGCGAAGATCATAGCTTCACTTGAAAATGTCTTTTGTGACTCTTTTGTAAGGTTGAGAAGTCTTACTCTAAGCATTTCATGCAATTTGGTGCCATTTACATGAAGAATACATGATTTAGTCAAGCAGAAGGGATTAACCAACCTTTATCAGTTATTCCGCCACACAAAACTCCAAATCTTGATCACATATTTTGTCACCAAATATAATAACACTGCACATCCCCTAAACTCCACAACTCGGACGAAACCTGCACGTGTAGGGCAAGTGTTACATGTACGTGTTGGGTGTACATTTTTCATATCTGATGCAGGAATAAAAAGGGCAACCGTGCCACAAATTAAAAGCTCACAATATTCTTCCTTTAAAACCGCATTGTGTTGATCGATCGCGATTTGGTTTGCATGTACCGCTGAAGGAAAGGCTACCAATTCTGAGAATAGAGACATGAACACTAGCAGGGAGAATCAAAATGGCGGACAAATGATTGCTGATGATTACGGATAGAGAAAGAGCCTATAAAGCGTCAACAATGACTAAGAAAAAGAAAAGAAGTTTCTTTGAGAAAAACCTTGGCATACGGTACTCGTTACGCTATATTGGAGTATTCTGCCTAACTGTAGAAAGAGAAGAGCATTTATTGGTTGGGTTTCCGAAAAGGAACAACCATTGTTTGATGCCATTGGAATGGTGAAAATTTTACCAAACTTTCGTGCAAGGAATCTTGCAGATACATTTGCTAAGATAACAATAATTATTTGCGCTCATTTGTGAAATAGTTTCAGCTTAAATAGTTTGACTCCCTTGTTGTTCATTTTTGTTTAAATTATGAATTTTCTATAGCAGTCTTATTTAAATTATGTCTTTCTTTTGATGAACAAATAAATAACTTCTGTAGCTATCAGAAAAACAAACTTGCAATACTCTGTAACTTTAATCATACGAACAGTTATTTGCCAAAGGCAAAGTGTGTATACATCTGAGACGAATGATTGTTTGAGTGTAACTTCAGAGCTGAACAACAGAGAAGTGATAATCGACACAGAGAATAATTGATAACACACTTTATTTCTGTTGTAAAGGTCACGAGTGCCTGCTGGAGCCCTGCCCTTTTGGTTTTGCTTTATATTCACCAGCTAGTGCGGTGAATATAAAATCATATTATTATTTCTATAGGAAATCACTCAACCAATCAGATTGCTGGAAACTCTGAAATTCTGCTAATTTATTATGGTTGCTGTTATTCCAGCCCAGCATTTATAACTCTAGTGGCATTAAGACATAGACATTTCACACTGTCATATAGCAAATAAAAATTGTGAAATAAATAAAGGATACTTTTGTTCTTGGGCCATCGTAGTTTGATTAAAAATAAGACACAAACAGCAGTGATAAACATATTGAACTTGTTCATTTTGATTATGACTTGACGTTTCGTATGTGCTCTACATACATTTTCAAAAGTAACCGTTGAAATTTAAAACAGCTATTTATTTATATATAACAAAGCGGATGAGGGGACTGGAACTTAGATGAAGCAAATACTTAACAGTAAAATATATCATAATAATAAAAACAGAAAAGATTAATAAAGCATCAGCTTTTCACTTCCGACGTTGAAAGATTTGATTTGATTTGATTTGAAAGATTTGATATTGACAGATATTGATACGTTGAAAGATATTGTTATCCTACTTCCCTACTTAGGTTTGCAAAGCAACCAAGTCGCTAAACGCCTGAAATCTTGTGTGTACAAATTCTACTCTTGTGTTAACCTTAAGATTGTTTTTCAGAGCACTCGATGAATAAAATCTTTCTTTCCTTACAAAGACCGTATTAATCGTTCACAACAATCCAGAGTTATTTACAGAGCTATTTGTTAGCTAATTGTTGGGATTGTAATGGTTTTTACATCGGTAAAACTAAACGACGGCTTCACGATAGAAAAACCGAACATTTTAAGGCCATAGCTAAAAATGACAATACTTCAGCCATTGCTGTCCACGTCAAGGCCACTGGACATAACATCAAGTGGGATCATTTTGATAATTTAGCGAAGGGCATGACAGACTATCATTGTAAAATAAAAGAGACCTTGTTTACTCAAGAACTTGAGCCAGCTTTCAACGTCAACGTCGGAAGTGAAAAGCTGATGCCTTATTAATCCTTTCTGTTTTTATTATTATGATATATTTTACTGTTAAGTATTTGCTTAATCTAAGTTCCAGTCCCCTCATCCGCTTTGTTATATATAAATAGCTGTTTTAAATTTCAACGGTTACTTTTGAAAATGTATGTAGAGCACATACGAAAGGTCAAGTCATAATCAAAATGAACAAGTTCAATATGTTTATCACTGCTGTTTGTGTCTTATTTTTAATTAAATAGAGGATATTACATAGCAGCACGAGGATACGAAATTTCTCCTCGAGTGTGGAAAAATATTTCACAAGTAAGCGCAGCGAACGAGTGAAATATTTTTCAACACGAGAAGAGAAATTTCGTATCTCCGTGCAGCCATGTAATATCCTCTATTTATTATGTAAACACCGAGGAAATACTAAATCATTTCACGAAAGGCATCCAAAGGCGTGATTGTCATATGTAACCATAGGAACAGTGATCTTTTCTTGTGTGAAGATATCATGTTTTGGTGTGAAAGCTCACTTGCTATTTCATTGGTAATATCTTTGATATTGGACATCCACGTTTTGATCAATTGACACCTATCAAAACAAGGTTTCCGCTGACCAGCATCACGTGACCATATCGCGGGCTCAAGCTTAGAGCTCACCGAAGACAGCTGTTTTTTTAAGTTGACTGCTAACCAGGTACTGGTTTCGATTGCAGTGCAGGCTCAACCTAGGTTAGCTCACCTAAAAATAAACGAGGTTTCATTTTTCGCGCGCTTTCTGTGACTCGACGCGGCTACACTGTCATGGTACGTCAACTATAGTTCTTAAACAGTCAACGTTCTTCGTGTTCAGGTGGAAAACGGTTTGGAAAATGTTTTCTTTCTGCCTTTTCGCTGGTTTGAATCCAGTTTGACATATCATGATAACTGTGGTCTACACTGGCAGCTACGCAGTTATTCAAGTCAAGCATCGGAGGGGTATAACTTAAAGCTTGATTGTTTATTTTTAATTTGCTTAGAGCTGCTTTTTTCTCTGCATTGCGATTTTTTGCATATCTTTAGAAGCTCTGATAAGGTTATATGATGCCTGGAGGACCTATGACTAGAACAGAAACGAAAGGAGAGCGAAAGAGAACGACAACGATAAAACAGAATACCAGTAATAGTTCATACTTGTTGGAAAAAGTTACTCCACAAATTCTTTCCTTGGGCACTAAACCGTTTGTTATTTTTACGGATGCGTTATTTGAAGTGGATTCGTATTTTTAAAAAGTGGTTTAAACGGTTTTTCCTTTGTTCAGGAATGAAACTTGAATTTTTATTGTCAACTGGAATTAAATAACAATTATCTGTACTCTTTTGGACATAAAGAAAAAGTTGATTTGTTTGTTTGTTTTGCTCTAAAATGCGAGCGAACAAGTGCTTTTTCAATCCGTTTGCCCAAGTGATTTTCAATGTGCCTCGACAGTGACAAGAAAATTATAAACACGTAATCCGCAATGAGGTCTCGTAAAATTAGGGGGAAATTTCACAAGCTTGTGTTTTCAGAATTTTGTTTAAACCACCTAAACGTTATTTAAGAGTTGGAGCGGATCTTGTTTGAAGTTTGTCCTTTCTTGT
>BLFP01001931.1:1713085-1728085 GCA_014634505.1 Montipora efflorescens
TTCAGCCCGCCTTAGGATAGTTGCGCGCTGACCAATTCAGAATGCCCAGAAGAAAGAAATCCTCTGTAAGCATACCTAAATTTATCTGTTATCGAGCATGTAAGCCGTTTGTAGTGATTTATATGCTTACCTCCTTTTGAGGTTATCCACCTCAATTTCCTTCTCTCTTAACAGTTCTTGTAAACTTTTAACATCCCTATGGTATCTCTCCTTAATCTCGTTCAGGCTTTGTAGGCTTTTTTCATCTCGATACTGCTCCCTTCAAGACAACACCAACAACAACAAAAGACATCGTATTAATAACGCAGACAATTAGCTGGCTTGACTTGAATTTCTTTCGCAGTTCCAAAGATGTCAAAGATGTTTTTGATAAAATCAAATTAAAAGACCTCGATCACTTGTATGTCCTTACTTGAATCAGTTCTATTCTTTGACCAAACGGAGACGCATTTTTTGTCAATAACTACCATTTTCCTGGTGAAGCTGGAGTTCGCTAAGAGATAACGTATGCTAGACACAAAGTGGCTTCAAAAGTAACAAGAACTCGTTTGCTTTAATAGTTACTTCTCCAATTGAAACTTTTGGCCTTTAATGATTATATTAGCAGTGATACTGGCACACTGTCGGGAGGCAAAAGGGTAAAATACAACTGATCTTTCTTAAACTTGCGAGGTATTAAGGTAACTCCCCACCCCCCCCTTTCCCTTCAAAAAAAAAAAAAATTATTTATATATTGACATTTCTCGTTTACAAACATTAACGTCACATTTCTTTTGATATTCAAATTTACCAACCACGGAACAAATTTTATTGTTTCAACAGCCAATTAGGTTCTGGTTGGCATATTAATAAGTTTGGTGAGGTGTAATTCAGTAATTAAAATGTGAACCACTAAATCTTAGCAAAATTTTGGCCTGCATAATTGATCGCAAAAATAGGGGTTTGACAGTTTTAGAACTGATTATTTTATATAATTATTTTTCACAGCCTTTAGTAGTCAACAAAACCATTTTCTTCGAATCACAAAGTATCAGTATCGGTCACGGTTAACACACCATTTCTGCCGAACAGTAAAGCTACAGTGAAACCTGTATTAAGCGGACACCGTATTAAGAGGACACCCTCTATTAAGCGGACAGTGGCCGAATACCCTAAATTTATATCCCTTATTTACTGTAAATCAAACCTTTATTAAGCGGACACCTCTATTAAGCGGACGCGGACACCTAAAAAGTACTTGAAATGGTCATTTCTATTGTTGCCAACCTGTATTAAACGGACACTTGTAATTAAACTCCACCACACAACGTGCCAGATACCGGAAACGAGGAAGGCGCCAACCACCAATTTTTCTATTTTTAAAATTAAAAACGTGACTTGACAAACGTTGTTTGTTGAATACACAAGGACAAAAAAAACCGTAAATGCATACACGTCCACGAAGCCTGTACAGCTAGTATACAACAAATCCTTCGTTGATCAGTTTATTTTTTAACCAGTTACAAGATTATCTGAAATGCTGCTGGAATATTCCAGATATCATGGACAAGAAGATCTAACGCTAGCCATTAGCAAGGCAACCGACTTGCTTCAGAAAATGAAATTTAAAAGGCTCAAACAATCAAGAATTGATGACTATTATTGTTAAGGATTAGTACATTCAACAGCTTAGAAAAGGACAAAATTTTTATGGTTTTTATGTACAATATACAGCTTGTTTCGCTCATTTGATCAGTTTCAGAGTACAGTATTGATTCGTTATGTTTGTATAGAGCTTGTTTCACTCGTCTGATTTCTTCAAATTTGAGGTGTAATCTATGTTTGTAGTAATCCGATCAGTTGTTCCACTTAAATAAAAAAATTAAATACTGTAATGCAAAAATATTTTGTCGCAGTCGCTGGGAGTATTCTAAACATTTCCACCGTTCATTTTAATGGTATTTGACACCTCATAAGACGTTATTTATCGAAACCTGTATTAGGCGGACACCCTGTATTAAGCGGACACTAGAACATTCCCCGAAGGTGTCCGTTTAATACAGGTTTCACTGTATTCATATTTGATCCGTCTTCACAAAGAATATTTTCATTAATTGTCCCTTTAGGACTTGGATGGGTTGGGGGGGCAATAGGGATGCACGGTAAACAGGGTTTTCTCTTTACAGTCACCAGGCTAAATGTACATTATGTCCACAAATTCCCCTAATTAGATGCGTGAGGATTTAATAAGCCTCACGAAGTGTCATCATGTCACGCTCGTTTGACAATCAGTGAAATGGTTGTCATGATGGCCAAAGCTATGCAAAAAGGATTCCATGGAGTCCCGATTTCTGCAGATTCATTACTTTTTCGCCGGAAGCTCTATAACTGGGCTTCCATAAAGCACTGATTTAAATTTAAATCAACTTTTTGGCATAAAAGACAGCCTCCGACGGGTTCATTCGAATGCATCCAGGCTGTGTTGCTCTAGCGAGTGGTATGTTAGCCAATATTATCTGACAGGTATTGTTAAGAGCGCCTCTCAGCAATTTTCACCTAAGACCGTGCAAGATAAAAAAATCGAAAATTGCCAAACTTTGTCACAATAAAGTACTACCAAAACCATTTTTAGGAAAATATGTTTTAGTTTGTTTCGATAATTATTTTACCTGGACGGCGACTTTTTCGGTATGGGGCCTTGTGAGCGAGTGAAAACGACTCCAAAATGTTGCTTGTTTGAATCGCTATTTTTGAAATAACGAATGAGTAACTTGAAAATCAAAACAACATGGCACAACTAGAGTAATTCCTTCACCCTTTAGCGCTGTTAACGGTACGATATACCAAAACTGGAATTTTTGACCAAATTTTAAAACTTAACCTTTTTTACATTGATTACAGAGTGCCAAATTTGTACGAAATTCGACTGTCAAAAAAGCATCCTGGTACATGGCTTTCTCAAACGGGACGATATTCATCGGAATAAGCAATGTTTCTGCTGCAATTAAATTCAATAACATTTTTGGGTAAATGAAACGGAGGATTTTTGAGGCCCAATTTCAACATGCTGTTTGTCAACAAAAGTCGACCTTTGACCACCAAAGCGGAGGCGAGGTATATTGAAATCACAAACGCTAATCTCGATTTATTCACTGAACAATTCGAGTATTTAGGTTTACTGGAACTACTGTAGGTAAAATGGAACGTGTCATTGAAATTTAACTGTTTTGGTTTAAGAGTGACATATCCGGTAATTAAAATAACTGACCTAAAAATTTGCATACTAGTAAGATTCATTCCATTCCATATTTTTACGCAAACAAGTTTCCTTAATTCACTTTCTGAACATACCTGCAAAACAAACAAAGAAAGGTATCCCCCTTTATATAAGTATACGCTGGTTGGATTTTCCTCGAAGCCCTCAAACGACCATCGAACCAGTCGAACGCTTTGTGACCTTCGTGAGTTGTGCCGTGATTGTGTCGTCGAGCTGTCACGCAAGAGATTAGGACAAAGCACACAGACCAATGGCTTCGTGCGGTTATTCTGAGTTTGTTGGGGGAATTTGTGGCCCAAGTTCTGATAATCCAGCAAACGTTCAATGCGTAACAATAGCAAAATGTGATAAGGACACCAAGGCACACTTGAGAAGTTATAAAGTGTCGGATTCTTCTCTGGATACAGAGGCTAGGCTTTTGCTCGCACGTGCAGGTCAGCTTTAACTGAAATCACTTAAATTAAGATATTGAGCAGAAAATCACTTTGCGAAATCCGCAGATACTACCTATTACAGACTTAATGTCAAAAGCAGAATACCCGCCCACAAGAAATGGACCCTAAAAACACTGCTGCCGCAGTGCCGCAGTCGTGTATGAGGCATTAGGACCGCGGCACTAGCCAGTCTACTCAGCTCAATTTAACCCTAAGTCGAATAAGGCACTGCGGCACCAGCCATTCTACTCAATTCACTCTATCGGCACTTCGGCACTGCGGCTAGCGTCGCAAACGTAAACGCCCCTTTGTGGACGGGTATTCAGGAATCGCTCCAATTGCGAAAATATAGTAAGCAAGATATGTAAGACCATGTAACCATCTGAATCATGTATCGTTGTACGAGACTGTGAGCACTCACTTTTCCAGGTGTCCCTGAAGCGAGTACATTGATCAGCGCAGCCGGATTGTATCACTGCCTAAACCTAACGGTTATTGTTTTCTTATTAATTGCTTTCAAAGGTGTTTTTGAGATATACGATATCATTTTGGATACGACGATTTGCCTACGGCATCGTGATCGATTTGGAATCCGATGGAGATGTAATAAGAAAAATCGCGCCTGCCCACATGAATGGGCATCACACATGGCAGTGAAAGGGGAGCGCGGATTAACCCTTGCTCTGTCTCTAAAACTTCAAAAGCTTACTCCAAGTAGTACTGATTCCTATGGCATCGCGTAAGGGCGAACCCCACTGTGGAATACAGTATTGCATGAATAGAACAACCGATCGATATACATACATTCATTCATGCATAACTTTTATTTATCCTCGAATTTCAATGGAGCTTACAAAGCTACTGTCTCCCGGCTTATTTTCTGACATACATTTCAATGGATAATAATAATGTTATTATTATTAGTAGTATATAAATTTAATAATAAAATGTATTATATAATATATACTGGTATTATGTATAATTTATATAATATAATTACATAAGTATCATGATAATAATAATAATATATCTGTAACCCTATACCTATTGTAGTTCTCTAATGACGAAATATTGGTAAAATAAGAAATATATACACCCTCACAGCCGTACAGCCACCTTGCGCCATTATTTTTTCTTGAAAATATAATATTATTTTAATCACATTTTCTGAATGAAACTTGCACCTAGTTTTTGAATAGATTGCGCTCTCTCTCTGAGCTTTAACGAACAATAAATCCTGGCTAATTTTCCAACCTACAAGACATACATGGTGTGGTAGTCTGCGGGTTTTAGAGAATTCTATTGACCAGAATCATGCTAAATCCGTTGTATGTATCAAAAACACTGAAAACTAATTTTCATAACAAAAACTTCGCACTTAGAACGGGTTTGAAGAGGAAACAGGCATGATCTATTTTCTTAAACTTTGCAATGAGTTTTGTCTTAGCGTGCCAATTACTCTCCAGCAAAAAAAAATGGGAATCACGGAGTTCGTTTTTGCGATATACGCGTTTAAAAATAATATATAGCGTGTTTTTTGGTGGCTCATTTGTTTCCATGGTAACCTATTACGTCACATTAATGAGTGCATCTGGTTAAGCATTTATTGGTGTTTCACATGGTATCATAACATTGCAGTTCCCTTTTGAAAGTCCATATTGAAAAATAAACTTTAGCGAAAGGATTTTTCCATTCAAACGAGAGCCGAATTTTCTACGACTTTTTAAGTATCATGCAAATTGCCCGCCATTTTGGCATACCACTCGCTGAAGTCTTCTCTCGACTTATGACGTAGATTCAGGAACACGTGGTCAGAGAACATGAGGATTTGAGAGTTGATGCGAAAAAATGCCTGAAAGATGCGTTACCGCTAGCCGCAGTGCCGAAGTGAACGAAAGTGGGTTTCGCGCGGTTCACGTCGGATAGGGTGAATTGAGTAGAATGGCTGGTGCCGCAGTGCCTTAGTCGACTTAAGTTTAAATTGAGCTGAGTAGACTGGCTAGTGCCGCAGTGCTTGCCTCATGGTTCTTTAGAACGAGGTGTATCCAACAACACCACTGCGACACTGCGGCAGCAGTGTTTTTAGGGTCCATTTCTTGTGGGCGGGTACTCTGCTTTTGACATTAAGTCTGTAATAGGTAGTATCTGCGGATTTCGCAAAGTGATTTTCTGCTCAATATCTTAATTTAAGTGATTTCAGTTAAAGCTGACCTGCACGTGCGAGCAAAAGCCTATCCTCTGTATCCAGAGAATCCAAGTGTGCCTTGGTGTCCTTATCACATTTTGCTATTGTTACGCATTGAACGTTTGCTGGATTATCAAAACTTGGGCCACAAATTCCCCCAACAAACTCAGAATAACCGCACGAAGCCATTGGTCTGTGTGCTTTGTCCTAATCTCTTGCGTGACAGCTCGACCACACAATCACGGGCACAACCTGGAACTCACGAAGGTCACAAAGCGTTCGACTGGTTCGATGGTCGTTTGAGGGCTTCGAGGAAAATCCAACCAGCGTATACTTATATAAAGGGGGATACCTTTCTTTGTTTGTTTTGCAGGTATGTTCAGAAAGTGAATTAAGGAAACTTGTTTGCGTAAAAATATGGAATGGAATGAATCTTACTAGTATGCAAATTTTTAGGTCAGTTATTTTAATTGCCGGATATGTCACTCTTAAACCAAAACAGTTAAATTTCAATGACACGTTCCATTTTACCTACAGTAGTTCCAGTAAACCTAAATACTCGAATTGTTCAGTGAATAAATCGAGATTAGCGTTTGTGATTTCAATATACCTCGCCTCCGCTTTGGTGGTCAAAGGTCGACTTTTGTTGACAAACAGCATGTTGAAATTGGGCCTCAAAAATCCTCCGTTTCATTTACCCAAAAATGTTATTGAATTTAATTGCAGCAGAAACATTGCTTATTCCGATGAATATCGTCCCGTTTGAGAAAGCCATGTACCAGGATGCTTTTTTGACAGTCGAATTTCGTACAAATTTGGCACTCTGTAATCAATGTAAAAAAGGTTAAGTTTTAAAATTTGGTCAAAAATTCCAGTTTTGGTATATCGTACCGTTAACAGCGCTAAAGGGTGAAGGAATTACTCTAGTTGTGCCATGTTGTTTTGATTTTCAAGTTACTCATTCGTTATTTCAAAAATAGCGATTCAAACAAGCAACATTTTGGAGTCGTTTTCACTCGCTCACAAGGCCCCATACCGAAAAAGTCGCCGTCCAGGTAAAATAATTATCGAAACAAACTAAAACATATTTTCCTAAAAATGGTTTTGGTAGTACTTTATTGTGACAAAGTTTGGCAATTTTCGATTTTTTTATCTTGCACGGTCTTAGGTGAAAATTGCTGAGAGGCGCTCTTAATTAAGGCTAGAGTGGGTATCTAAAGTTTGTAATTTATCGTTCTTGCCTTACTGTCAACCGGATAGCATCAACATAGGGACCCATCAACAGCTTTTCAAAATCTGCATCTTTCCTAGACAAAATTTACCCAACTGATCTGTTCAACTGAGAAAATTTCTCCAGAAACTGTGATCGGAGACAAGTAGCCGTGTTAACTGGCAAAGAGAAATTTGACTTCGACCGGCTAGACAAAAGAAGTTGTTTAAACTGAGAGTTTTACCCCTCGACACGAAATTCACGATCAAGTATCGCCGGAAAAGAGGTCTTCCTTGGCAGGCTCATTTGAAGTAAATATGTTTAAAGAGAGCTAACGAGTACAGTAACCGAAATTACCTTAAGTAAAGAAGTAGTCTTTTTGGAGCTATAGCTTCTCGACGGACATGGAGTTTCGCTTAACTTCACAGAATGTAATTGCCAGTTAAATAAAAAAGGTCTTCCTTTCAAGGTTTGTTTGAAGAGAGCTAACATGAAACACCGAAACGAACTTACCTTTGAGTTTGAGTCAACCGTTGCAGTTCTTCCTTCAACCTTTTGTTTTCTTGCTCCAGAATACTTAGTCCTTCGGTCACGTTCTGTGATTGCTCTATCAGAGATTTTACGTTACAAATCTCGTGGCTTTTATTTGACTGCCTTCCTCTTTCGGCTTGTGCGATACCAGGATACTGAGAGCCATAGAGAATCGACATTTTTTGCGTAAGAGCCGATCACGAATTCTCTTGCAACACTTTCAAAATACGGAATTCTCGTAACAACGGCTGCATTCCCGGATGTGGGATCTTCTTGGAACTGAGATATGGGATATTAACTGTATTATTTTGGATTATGGTAGACAATGAGTTTTCATTGTTGCAATTCAATGCTTTTTCTGGGAAACACAGGATGCTTTGTCAACAAGCTGCCAGTACTTTTACAATTATTCACGCAGTCCCTCCTTTGTCACATGACTTCCTTTCTCGGAAGAAAGCTGCGTTCATGAACAAGAGCCGTCAATAGCAATTCTGCTCCAATTTCGGACGCATTTCGAGGCACCTAGTCGCAGATATGGCATCAAATGGTAAGGATATAAAATAGCACTGGCTGAAAAACATGTTCGTATAATTTTCCGACTTCAGTGTCCAGCTATTGTTAGTATAACCTTCCTTGTCATGGAATTATCTTGTGAAGAATGTGGACAATTTCGATCACTGAAAAGCGGTTGAAGCCAGTACATTCTCTTTCCTAGTCTTTTCTATACTTGTTTTTTTGGTTTTACTGTCAAGAATTCTTAAATTCTGCCTAGTCTACAAAAAAGGGTAGCAAATTTAGTCCGATTGTATGTCGTCAATCCTAATCGCTCAACGCTGTTTAAAACATTGCATTATTTTTTGTTAAATATAACTCATGCATATACTTTAAGTGTCTCCAGTGGATTATTTCAGAGTAAGAGAGGCAGGCCGTGTTTCATGTCCAAGATTGCTGAATTGTACTGGTGGCTCACATAGATTGGATTCATTTAACGGGGACCACATTGTATTCGTGCACCTTGATTAGCATAGCTATTTCGATAGTGAGAAAGTTTTATTATTTCCAATCACCTTGAAATAATTCGCTCACTAAAGACAACCGAGAACATGATGCAACGTAGCCCTACAAAATAACAAGTGGAAATTCACGCAAGACTTCCTGATTCCGGGAATTAGCGGATGCCTATTGACCTGTATTTTTTGTGTGATTAAAGCTTCCCTATTTTTCACAGAAAAGATAAGTTATTTCAGGGCATCGAACGTTAAATTTGGAGCCTCTGGTGTGAAGTGTATGTAATTCTCCTGGCAAGCAAAAGAGTTTTCCATGTCTGCTTTGCTCGCATGTGAAAACAAAGAGAATATTCTGAGTGCCTAATGCTACTTAGCGAATTCGTAGTAACATATTTTAAATTTCAGTCTTACTTCTCATTCACGACATGTCAGTTCCTTTTTTCTCCACAAACCTCATAAACCAGCATGAAAATGCCATGCATACTAATTTTAAGAAGTAATTTAACTCACTATCAGATATCCACAACCCTATCACCCAGAGAGAAAAGCTTCAACTAAGTCACCAGCTCGATAACTGCATTGCCCGCGTGATTGCCCCTGGCAACTCTTTATTCGTACTGCAATAGCTCCCCACTTTCAAGTGTTTATATCTTAGATTGATTACCTTATGTTGAACTCTTCGCAAGAAACACTAACGACGACCGATGGCTCAGTGCTTGGGCATCAGGCTTCCGTGGGGGAGATCGCGGGTTTTCGATAAGGATTCGGGTTCGCAATCGTTCCTTCCAATTCATAAGAATTTGACGGAAAATTCATACCTAAGGCTACTTTTGTTATCTTCCGTGAAAAAAGGACATCGCTTTAGTAGTTCTCAAACTAACTGCTGAAAAGCTCCGTTCACAGAGATGCTCAACTAAACTTAGTTGGTAATTTCAAGAATTATAAAATTTATTTATTTATTTATCCCCTTTCACCACAACAAACTAGAGAAACAGGCTGTGGTGGGGGTCCCACAACAGAGCGAGGCTCCAAATTAAGTGCGCCCTTTTTACCCTCCCAACCATGATATACAACAGAAGACAGACCACAACACCGGGAACTACGTGCCCTACTCTTTGCGACAAGTGTGCGGGTTCTTTTACGTCCCACAGGATTATGAACATTGAAGTGTTGTGAGACGGGACCTCCGGCTTATCGTCCTTATCCGAGAAGACTAGAGAGTCTAACCATTTGCAGATGTAATTACAAAGGCAGCACTTTCTCCTCAGTTATTTAAAGACCCTGAGTGTTGGTCTAAGTAACTGTTAAATATTTGTTTTTCCAATGGATTTTTTTAGATGCGGTGCTGTATTCATCAAAGTCTTCGTACGTGGTCGTCGTTGCAATCGACTTTGGAACAACATACAGCGGATATGCGTTTTCCTTTTTAAAAGAAAAAGGCAAGGATTCCGTTTACATGAACCGAGAATGGTTTAATGAACAAGGGACACGAACCAGCAAGACACCCACGTGCCTTCTGCTCAAGCCTGATCTGTCATTTGATTCATTTGGATACCAAGCAATTGAGAAGTACGCAGATCTCCGAGATGAATCCAATGAACAACGGTACTACTTTTTCCAGCATTTTAAAATGGCTCTGCACAGCGATGAGGTAATGGTGATGATGGTGATATTGACGCAGTAACGATGATCATGATCATAATGAATGATTCATGAATCATACGAAGATTACAGAAAGTATTTGAAAAACTAGACATTGAGAGGACGACAACAATAATTGAAAATGGCTTAGCCAAAGAAACTGTACAATTGACTATTTTTATAATTGACGAAAGTTAGCTATCATTAAAACTGTATTTGTACGGTCATTAAGGGAAAAAGCGACTTGTAGTTTTTGTAGTTCATAGCTTCACTTGTATTTATTGTTGGCAGTGATCGAGATGTATTCTATTGAGCATATTGTGTCATTTTAGTTCAGTTAGAGAGAAGAATACACAACTTTTACTTTCTAATTATAATTTATTTATTTATTTATTTATTTATTTATTTGCTATTTGCTTACTTGTACTTCTATTTTGTAGAACGTCAACGCGGAAACAACAATTACAGCTGTCAATGGAAAATCTGTCAAGGCTATGACAGTGTTTTCACATTCAATGAAGTATCTAAAGGATGAAGCTCTGAAAGTCATTGGTCAACGCACTGGAGATCTTCAATTTAACGTAAACGACATCCAGTGGGTTTTGACAGTGCCTGCAATATGGACGCCTGTGGCAAAACAATTCATGAGAGAGGCTGCGTATGAGGTAAGCTGCTGGGGAACGCAATGGAAGTATTTATGACTTAAGAACACATTTCTGTTTTGCAATAAGTACATCCTAGGAAGAAAGAGCAGTTGTCACATCTCTTAGGAAACCACTGCTTGGGTTGACCCCACATGCTATTACCAAGAATAACTGGAAACTCTAAATGAATGTAGAAACCAAACAATTTTTTTTTAAACAAAGGAGAGATTACTGACAAGTTAAGAGATGTTTTTTTTTTGGTACAAAGCTAGATTTGATGATAGTCTTACTCCTGGTTTTACTTATCGAAAAAAGAGACCCCAAGGTCATAAACACACGAGGTTTTGGAATCACAGAGCACGTCGTGTCATAGCAATTCCGTCATTGCAATATTCCTAAGAATTCCATTATTTCCTAGGCTGGTTTGGGTTCTTCAAAAAATCCTGAGCAGATAATGATCGCTCTTGAACCCGAGGCTGCTGCAGTTTCTTGTCTTGAGAAAAATTTGAGTGACTTTAAATCGGAGGCTGGGACTAGCTCTATAAGCGGTATCCTTGGTCAACCAAATAGCCATTACATGGTAGTGGATATTGGAGGTAAGTTCGGTATTTCAGAGTTTGAACGATTTCTAGTCATAGAAGACGGAGACAAACGGGCATGGGAAAATAAGGGGACTTATTACCTTACCTTTATATATGCACGTTTGTATTTTAAAAGAACGGCGCATTGGACACATGTTACTGGACGTTCTAATAGGCCATTTTTCTGGAATACGGCTCTTGTGAGATAGACAGTTATTTGTACGAATGGCCCATAGATGGAAAAGGACTGACACTCGTTCACCTTTGTCGGTTTCCTACAATATAGCTCATAAGACTTACTAAAGTGACCCTTAAATCTATATTATCGTTTTTTTTTTCTTTTGGTTTTTCAGGTGGCACACTCGATGTGACTGTTCACGCGATACAGAGCGACGGCTCCATCAAAGAGGTACACAAAGTCACTGGAGGACCGTATGGGGGTATTAAGGTGAACCAAGAATTCGAAATGCTTCTTGAAGAGTTGTTTGAAAAGACAAACCTTCAAAATTATCGCCGAAAGCATTGTTCAGATTGGCTATCCCTTATGAATGATTTTGAAGCCAAGAAGCGAGGAGATCGGATTCTGGAAAAGGATGCGATGATTAACATCCGACTACCGCGCAGTTTTGTAACCTTAGCGAACGCAAGCGGAAGGTCAGCCCTGGAACGTCATGGGCGTGGCAACATTAAGCTAAAGAACGATGAGTACCTTGCTCTCAGCTCTAAGATGATGCAGAAATTATTTCGTCCAACACTGCAGCGCATCAAGGACCATTTGAAGAGTTTGCTGCAACAACCTAAGCTCTCAAAGGTCAAAACTATGCTCTTGGTGGGAGGGTTTGCCGACTCTGCTCTTCTCCAAAACGAAATAAAAAACACCTATAGAAGGATAAGAGTACTCATACCCAACCATGCTAGCATTGCAGTTGTCCAAGGTGCTGCCCTCTTTGGAAAGAAACCAACGACGATCTCGGAGAGAGTGGTGTCCACCACTTATGGCGCCAATTGCTCTAAAGTTTTCGTATATGGCGAACATCCGGAGGAGAAGAAGTTTGTAGCAGATGGCATTGAGCATTGCTCCGGCATATTCAATTTATTTGTTAAGGAAAACACATCGATGCAAATCGGGCAAAAGGTCACAAGTACATACACACTTCTTCGCGCAAGTGATACGAATATAACTTTTACCTTTTTCTCTTCGGACAACCCTGATGCAAAATATATCACAGATCCTGGAATGAAGAAGCTGGGAAGCGTTATGGTTGTGTCACCTGACACATGGAAAGGCAAAGACAGAGAAATCGTGGTCAGCATGTATTTTGGAGGAACAGAAATAACAGCCGCAGCTTACGATGTCACCAGTGGGAACAATGCCGAAACAAAGATTGATTTTTTGCATCGTTAAACGCAGAGTTGGCGATGGACCCGTTAGGCAAAAGACGTTATCAATATTAAGCTGAACGTTACCTCATTTCGCTACCTTTTGTTGACGAAAATGCTCGGTAAAGATCGTTTACATGTTTGTGGAGGTTTCTTTCTTTTTACACAGTTATTCCCTTATACATTGAAGTATAGTCTCCACCTTTTAAGAGGGTTTGCTTTCTCTTTAGTAGAAATACACAGCACTTATATAGCAAAGCTACTCGGGGCGGGCTGTGTAACTTACAATCACATTTAGCAAATTAGATTAATAGTAAGACAGGTAAAGAAATGAATAAAATAAAAATAAAATAAATAGGTATACACATACATTTACAGATAGCTAACGTTTACAGGGAGCAAGAACCTATAAGAAGACATGAAGCATAAGGAAGTAATAATAACAGTTTGGGTGTGATAATGATAACTAGTAATTTTTAAGATTAATGTTGAGACCTCAACATAATCATCCCCATCACCAAGCACCGCAAATGAAAATTGTTGAATTTTGTTTTTTAAAGGTTTTTTCCTAAGCTTGCACAAGTCAGGCTTCAGGCAATTCCATAACTCAGCTCCGAAAATGGAACGCGAATTAAGTCGAAAATCTCGGTCTTGATTTATTAATATATAAGTTACCAACATCAGGAAATCTAGTGTTATATGAATGAACGTCGGATGAACAGGTGAGAAGAACAGTTGATGTGCAAAGGTTGATGTGATTTTCATATTCAAAGTAATGGACCATCTTTAGTTCGAAGAATTTACGGGGCTAAAGCCTGTAACATATTTTGACATTTTATTCCCTGTAGAATACAACTGGAATTATAAACTTTCACATGCGCTGTGTTCATTTGTTTTATTCAGTCTCTTTTCTATGATCTTTCTCCTTACCGTTTTTTCATACAGGGCTTTGCGGGCCATATGAACACCCTCCGGTTCCATTTCCCTTGTTATATTTAACAGTTTTTATGGAGTTAAGACTGTAAATATCCTGTCCAATCTGTCTGAAAATTCATTCCTTGCATGGGCTCCTATTTTTCGTATTCCCTGGAAAAGACAGCGGCTTACTATTCAAAACTCTCTGTCGGGAATTTATGCCTGAGAAACTTCGTCAGTCACAGAGACATCGTACAACGTATCCGTTATTGAGCTTAAGTTGTAAATGAGTGTCCTGACATTAGGATGGTACACCCATGAGGAAAATCATGTAGAGGGTCATTTTTTTTTAGCCGTTAGAATTTATGCTTGCTACTTTTCAAATTAATAGAGAACGCAACTCTAGTTTTTCCTCATGTGCCCTCATTAATGAATTAAACAATTGAATATTGATAATTCAGTTCTAGGAACACACAGATCGTATCAAAACAAACCAGTTCTGAGAAAATCAGGAAGCTCATGTGAGCCGTGGTTGCTTTCCCTGCTCTTTCTTAGAAAAAAAGGAATGCCGTAACAAGAGCGACAATATAATGTAAAAGGATTTCGCATGATGATGTCCAACTGAATGAATCGTTTATTTGGCTTCCGTGCCACTTAAAAGAAAAATTCCGATCTTTCCAGGAAGTCATTAGTAGAGAGAATCAAGAAGTAGCCTTTCTATTTAGCTAGCGTGCCACTCGAAAGTTAAATTCCGGTTTTTCTAGGAAGTCGTCTGTCGAGAGTAGTCTTTCTAAAACGCCTATGCATTTTAGTGAATAAGCAATGGCGAATATTGGAAACGATGAGGCCGCGAAAGAGGCAAAGATTTTGGTTTTAGTGGCGTCATTAAAGGAACATCGAGAAGCGTTACGTTTCATTCCCGACATCTTCGAACAGTTTAATGCTCTTCAAAGGTAAAACAGCATCACTCGACTGTTAGTCTGGGCAAGAGTGTTACCTTGGCTTACTACATTTACTGTATCCCTCAAAAACTACTCAATGATGCTTAAAAATTTATGGTGAAGTTTGGCCTAAGATGAAATAGGCACTCCTTAGTTTGTTGATGTACTAAATCCAGCAGAAGGGGAAATATTTGATTTGCACAATCCTGGCTATATGCTCCTCTTCTGATTTACAGTTCTTTGATGTTTTTTTTTTATCGTTGATCGCAGCAATG
>BLFP01001931.1:1730585-1734338 GCA_014634505.1 Montipora efflorescens
GTACAATTGACTATTTTTATAATTGACGAAAGTTAGCCATCATTAAAACTGTATTTTTAAGGGAAAAAGCGACTTGTAGTTTTTGTTTACGTATTTATTGTTGGCAGTGAGATGTATACTATTGAGCATATTGTGTCATTTTAGTTCAGTTAGAGAAGAATACACAACTTTTACTTTCTAATTATAATTTATTTATTTATTTGCTATTTGCTTACTTGTACTTTTCTATTTTGTAGAACGTCAACGCGGAAACAACAATTACAGCTGTCAATGGAAAATCTGTCAAGGCTATGACAGTGTTTTCACATTCAATGAAGTATCTAAAGGATGAAGCTCTGAAAGTGATCGGTCAACGCACTGGAGATGTTCAATTTAACGTAAACGACATCCAGTGGGTTTTGACAGTGCCTGCAATATGGACGCCCGTGGCAAAACAGTTTATGAGAGAGGCTGCGTATGAGGTAAGCTGCTGGGGAACGCAATGGACGTATTGATGACTTAAGAACGCATTGCTGTCTCGCAATAAGTACATCCTAGGAAGAAAGAGCAGTTGTCACATCTCTCAGAAACCCACTGCCTAGGTTGTCCCCACAGTTACCAAGAATAACTGCAAACAACAAATAAATATAGAAACAAAACAATAATTTTAGTAAGAATTATTTAAAACAAAAGAAAGATTACTGACAAGTCAAGAGTTGTTGTTGTTGTTGTTGTTATTTTGTTAAAAAGCTAGATTTGATCGGAGAGTTTTACTTATCGAAAAAGGGAGCCCAGGGTCATAAACACAAGGAATTTTATAGTCATAGCACGTCACGTAAAAGAGATTCTTTTATTTATTCCCAAGAATTCCATTATTTTCTAGGCTGGTATGGGTTCTTCGAAAAATCTGGAGCAGATAATGATTGCTCTTGAACCCGAGACTGCTGCAATTTCTTGTCTTGAGAAAAATTTGAGTGACTTCAAATCGGAGGCTGGGACTAGCTCTGTAAGCGGTATCCTTAGTCAACCAAATAGCCATTACATGGTAGTTGATATTGGAGGTAAGTACGGTGTTTCACCGTTTGAACGATTTCTAGTCACAGACGACTGACGGAGGCAAACGGGCATAGGAAAATAGAGTTTTATTAACTACCTTTATATGTGCACGGTAGTATTTTACCGAAAAGATCGGTGCTTAGGACACGTGTTACTGAACATTTCAATAGGCCATTCCGCTGGAATAAGGCTCTTATTGTTACTTTCGTAATACAATAATTCGTTTGTCTATATTTAGCCGCGATTCGCACATTATTTCCTTTTGTTCATTTAGCCAATCGCACCGCTGTACAAGCTTGCATGATTGTTTTTAGTGATCGGATTTCGCCTTTGAGAGTCACGTAGTTTTTACACTAGGCTGATTGTTGCAACGCTACTTGCTGGTTACAAGCTATTTCAAGCACTTCTACCTTTTTTATCAGCTACCATAGTTACTCGGAGCCAGACTAAAGTAAGTCGTTTTTATTTATATTTTCGTTGTTATAGCCATTAGTTTATTATCGTAATGTGGCATGATAATTTTAGTTTTTACTTAGTTTTGCATCGCAATGCCACGTGCGCGTAAGTCAATTAATATATCTAAGGTGTTGTCTCATTTAGGCTTTTTTCTTTTGCTTTCTAGTTCGAACCACAACAACATAAAATTTCAGCACCACAATATCTCAGCAAACCATTTCTCAGCTACAAGATACATCGAATTGCTATTCAACCTCAAAGTTTTAATTTAAACCTTTAAGCGACCTTCGAACTCTTCTGTTCTCCGCTGCTGTTTTTGCGTTACTTCAATTAAAGTTTATTTCGTTTCGTTACCACTGTGCGTTGGAATTGTCTGGTTCATTTGCAACCTTTTCTCCCGCTCCACATGTAATCATTGCGGGTTACACTTATGAGATCTAAATTTATTTGTACGAACCGCCCATATAGGGGAAAGGACTCGTTCACCTTTCTGGGTTTCCTTCAATAAATCTCATAAGAATTACTAAAGTGATTCTAGATCTAGATAATCTTTAGATCCATATGATATAATATAATCTTTGGACTACATAATCGTTTTTCTGTTGGTTCTTCAGGTGGAACACTGGATGTGACTGTTCACGCGATACAGAGCGACGGCTCCATCAAAGAGCTGCACAAAGTGACTGGAGGACCGTATGGGGGTATTAAGGTGAACCAAGAATTCGAAATGCTTCTTGAAGAGTTATTTGGAAAAACAAACCTTCAAAATTACCGCCGAAAGCATTGTTCAGATTGGTTATCCCTTATGAATGATTTTGAAGCGAACAAGCGAGGAGATCGGATTCTGGAAAAGGATGTGATGATTAACATCCGACTACCACGCAGTTTTGTAACCTTGGCGAAAGAAAGCGAAAGGTCAGCCCTGGAACGTCATGGACGTGGCAACATTAAGCTAAAGAACGATGAGTACCTTGCTCTCAGCTCTGAGATGATGCAGGAATTATTTCGTCCACACTGCAGCGCATCAAGGACCATATGAAGGGTTTACTGCAACAGCCTAAGCTCTCAAAGGTCAAAACCATGCTCTTGGTGGGAGGGTTTGCCGACTCTGCTCTTCTCCAAAAGGAAATAAAAAGCACCTATGGCTCTAGAAGGATAAGAGTACTAATACCCAACCATGCTGGCATTGCAGTTGAAGAAGGTGCTGCCCTCTTCGGAAAAAAACCAACGACGATCGCGGAGAGAGTGGTGTCCATCACTTATGGCGCTGATTGCATTCGAAATTTCATCTATGGCGAACATCCGGAGGAGAAGAAGTTTGTAGTAGATGGCATTGAGAAATGCAGCGACATATTCAATTTATTTGTCAAGGGAAACACATCGGTGCGAGTCGGCAAAAGGTCATACACACTTCTTCGCGCAAGTGATAGAAATATAGAATTTAACTTTTTTTCTTCGGACAACGCTGATGCAAAATATACCACAGATCCTGGAATAAAAAATCTAGGTGGTGTTATGGTTGTGTCACCTGACACATGGAAAGGCAAAGACAGAGAAATTGTGGTCAGCATGTATTTTGGAGGAACAGAAATAACAGCCGCAGCTTACGATGTCACCAGTGGGAACAATGCCGAAACAAGGATTGATTTTTTGCATCGTTAAACGCAGAGTTGGCGATGGACCCGTTAGGCAAAAGACATTATCAATATTAAGCTGAACGTTGCCTAATATCGCTACTTTTCATTAAGGAAAATGCAGGGTGAATGCTGGTGAATGCTATTTTATTTTCACACGTTAGTTTACACCTTTTAGAGGGATTGCTTTCTCTTTTGTAAAGCAGATATTTGAGGTTTACGTGCTAAACTATAAATGAGACATAAATTGAGATTTCCTTTGAACATGCAACAACTCAGCACAACACAGCTGATTTGCAGAGGTTAATGTGATGTCATATTCACTAAGAAATGGAACATAATAGTTAGTTCGACGAATTTACTGGGATAAGGCCTGTAACATATTTTGGCATTTTATTCCCTGCAGAATACAACTGAAATGATAAACTTTCACATGTGTTGTGTTCAATTGTCTCATTCAGTCTCTTTTCTGTATGATCTTTTTCACCTTACCTTTTTGTTGTTCAGGGCTTTGCCGGCCCTACGAATGTTGTCGGTTAAATCTGGTCTCAGGTTGAATCCGTTTTTCACTAGGTTAAATTGGTGATCTTCGTTTTACCTAGGTTGAATATGCAATCTACCTAGTTTA
>BLFP01001931.1:1734372-1741872 GCA_014634505.1 Montipora efflorescens
CCCCCCCCCCCCCTGCCAAAAAAAAAGGGATTGAAAACACCTATACCTTCCCTCAAGTTCTGTCCTACGAATCTCAACAACTCTTCTTAATGTTTCGTGTTATCTTTTCGGTTTCTCTATTCAACATTACAACATAAGGGAACAGAGAACTGTACACTGCATTTACCGGTACTCGAATTCGGTCCTTCCAGATCTATAGTTTTGTGTCTTCATCGCTCGTGACTACAAGGGCGAACATGCTCGACCCAACACAGTTCTTTTCATTATTTACTTTTTTATAATAAGTCAATTGATATCCATGTACAAAAGCCAAATCCTAACCTGACCCTAATTTTTCTCCTCTAGGCTCAGGTTAGGCTCCAAAACGTTTCTTCAATTTATCTGAGGATCACCAATTTAACCTAGGTAAAAACGCGGATTCAACCTGGCAACATGAACACCCTCTGGTACCATTTTGCTGATTATATTTAACTGTCTTTTTCCGACAAAGTATTTGCAGCCTTAACTCCTTAAAAGGAGTATTCTGTCTGAAAATTCATTCCTTGGGTCACTTTATTTGCATTCCCTATAAAAGGAAACGCCTTATTTTTCAAACCACTCTGTCGGAATTTATTCCTGAGAAACGTCGTCAGTCACAGAGACATTGTACAACGAATCCTTTCTTGAGCTTTTATGCTCAAGACATGTCCTAACATGAGGATAACACATGCACGCTTATAACTCCGTTGCATCTGGATAGTCTTGCAAGGCCCTATTTCATTAAGCAACTTTACCACTCGATAATTTATCACTGTAACGTTTGCAATCTTTGACATATCTGGGGCCGGTTGAAAGAAGGCTGGTTATAGTGCTAACAAATGGTTAAGAAATATCAAAATCTCTAGGTTTCCATGGTATTTAACGCGGCCTGTACTATTGTACAGTTATTGAAAAAACGTTTAGCGCTCCTTTTTAGTACCCTTTATCCCCATCAATCCGTCAAAGGACGTATAGTTCAGTGAAAGTACCTTGGTAGTTACAGTTTCCGTGATTCCTTACTAAACACAGGCCTTTTGATATCCAATAATCTTTTTGGAATTCCATACATATAGCTATACAATTTATTGGAAGTAAGGTTTCCGATTTCTCTGAAAATGTGTGCCATGTTCTAAGAGCAACATTTGACTCACTCCTGCAATTTTCTGAAAATTAAGAATTCCAGTATTTTTTTTTTTTTAATTATTATTATTATTATTATTATTATTATTATTATTATTATTATTATTATTATTATTATTATTATTATTCCCCGGAGAATCGAGGGAAAAATTATACAGCTACAAAATAAAACAAACCAGTGAACAGAAATAGAGAGTACAGTAAATTACAGGCATATGGCAGCTAAATACAACATGTCTGAAAAGTGCATTGATATCTTATATTACGGTAAAGCGGAACTGTTACAAGTATATTTACTTAAACGTGTATCTATTTGTTTGATTATCGCTCAATGTGGAGGGGAAAAGGGATACTGCGAGACTACCTTTCCTGTCTTACCTTACTTTAAAAGCTCTGTGAAAGGATCCCATTTCTTATTCTCCTTGGTGTAGGAGTACGATTCGATCTTATATTGAGAAGACAGTAGGGGAAGAAAACCTTTAATGTTTGGAGGGGTTTCCCGCATTTCACAGCACTAAATGAAGAACTTGGCAATTAGGAAGCAGAAATTGATAAAAACATTTTGACGTGAAGAGCTTTCTGGTTTCAATCCTAATAAGACAGTCATACTCTTTTGGTAAATATCTGGTATGATGGCTTTCTCTTTCAACCACAGTAATAAATCATCCCAAAAACAAGAGGACTTTTTACCATGCTAGAAGAGATGACAAAGTTCTTCAGGGAAATCTCCGCAAAAGGTACGGTTAGAATTATTTTTAAGGCCAATTTTTGTCAAAACAATTCGTCGGTAATATTCTATGTAAGAACCTATAATGAAAGTTAAACAATTTAGTGCTCTTGGTGCAGCGAAAAGCTAGTTTATAGGCGTTTCTCCAGTCAGGTTTATGGCAATTTTCAGATTCACAGTTTGCGTCCCATTTTATTTGGCTTTTTTCAGGGTTATTAGCTTTCATAGATATGAGCTTTTTATAAACCAGTTTGTTGGCCTTTCGTCTTTTAATAAAAGAACTATAGAAATCCTCGTGTCTTGTTTCACTTGCTTCTTTTGTCACAGGGGTTCTAATAGACCGAACTGAAGATACGAGTCCCAAGAAGGTTAATGGTTGTAATTGCATGTTGTAGATATTCGATACCTCGGCTAAAGAGAAAAACTTGTTGTAGTCCCTCACTATGTGTTTAACTTTAAAAATGCCTTTCAAAAATAGCTTTTTGTAAAAAATAGGTTTGTTCCCTACTTTAATTAATGAGTTGTGCCATAGAGGTTGTTCCAAAAACTGATTCTGCGAGACCGACCCTTCGAAATTAACTTCTGCCCAAATACTCAGAATTTCTCGGATTAGGGTGTTGTTTACATCAGTTTATTGAGGTTACCACTGAAAAGAACCTTTCCACCATATTTCTCGAGTTCTTCCCCAAAGAAGAGTTTCCATTTTCCCATATTTTCCGCTTCAAGATTAGCCCAAGCTAATCTAAGAGATTTATTGTACGAGATGTCGATCATTTTGAGCCCCCCTTTATCATAACTATTAATCAAAACACTACGTTTAATCTTATCTCCTTTGTTATTCCATACAAAATCATAAAATATTTGATTTATCTCTTTGAGAAATCTTTCGTCAGTTTCCAGTGGCGCTAATATATAGGGTAAATGTGAAGCAGCTAAACTCTTAAGAGCAACAATTTTTCCTATCAGTGTTAATCGTCTAAGTTTCCAGCTATTTAAAACAATTCGAATTTTTTCCAATTTTTCATCATAATTGGTTCTCAAGGTGATGTTGGGATCTGTAGAGAGCCAGACACCCAAAAATTTAACTTTACTTTCGTTTCATTGGATATTTTTTTCTGGGAGGATATTTTCTTCTTTACCTACACAAGAACCGATCCACAATGCTTCAGTTTTTTTATAATTAATTCTAAGACCGGAAGAGAGACTAAAACTCTCAAGTAGGTGAAAGGTAGCTGTCAAGGATTCTTTCGTTCCATCAAGAATAAAGGTAGTATCATCAGCGTATTGGCTTAGTTTTATCTCTTGATTATTCACATAAATTCCCTTGATTATGTTATTCTTTCTGACTGCCTTTGCTAATTGCAGAAATTAGGAGAACTTGCACCTTGAGAATTCGTGGCAAAGAGGGTCAAAATAATAGAGAAAGCCATGGCTACTCTATGTTTTAAGTAGTTATCGCAATTCCTCAGTATTTCCCGGTGGTAATCTTCCAAGTTTTTCCCAGGGTCTGAACCTTTTGTTTCTATGCATTGAGCGAAAGACTGGAAGATAATAGGTAAACAAAAATAGCGGCCATCATGGGTAACGAGGGTTACCGTTGGTGAACAAAACTGATCAACTTTTCTGAGGAAAATCATGTAGAGGATTATTTTTTTATCGCCTAGAATTTATACTTGCTACTTCTGAAATAAAATGCAACGCAATGTTAATTTTTTCTCATATGCCCTCATTAATGAATGAAACAATTGAAGAGTCATTGTTGATACTTCAGTTCTAGGAACACATCAACCGTATCAAAACAAATCATAGTTCTGAGAAAATCAGGAAGGTCATGCCACACGTGGTTGCTTTCCCTGCTCTTTCTTGGAAAAAAAGGAATCTCATAACAAGAGCGGCAATGTAAATGAATTTCGCATGATGATAACCAACCTAATGAATCGTTTATTCGGCTTGCGTGCCACTTGAAAGAAAAATTCCGGTCTTTCCAGGAAGTCGTTAGAAGAGAGAATTTAAAACGCCTGTGCATTTTAGTGCATAAGCAATGGCGAATATTGGAAACGATGAGGCCGCGAAAGAGGCAAAGATTTTGGCTTTAGCGGCGTCATTAAAGAACCATCGTGAAGCGTTACATTTCATACCCGAGATCTTCGAACAGTTTACTGCTCTTCAAAGGTAAAACAATGTCAGTCGAGTGTTAGTCTGGGAGAGAATCTTACCTTGGGTTGCTACATGTACTTCATCCCTGAAAAAGTACATAACGATGCTCAGAAATTTAGCGTAAGGTTTGGCCTTTAGAAAATAAAATGGGCACTAACTATTTTAAGTGTACATGTTATCTTCAATGCATAACGGCTAAAAAGTCCCTGAGTATTTTTGATGCTCTAATTCCAAGAAAAAGGGACATATTTTATTTGCACAATGGTGGCTATAAGCTCCTCTTCTGATTTACAGTTATTTTGATCTTTCTTCTTATTGTTTATCACAGCAATGAATACAAAGCGACTCTGATCGAAAAAGAAAAGAAAGACCTCGAACACAAGGTGGAATCCTTGTTGTATGATATCGAGGTAAAAGGCAAGAGGTAAGGAAATTAACTTATATATTCACCTTTTGGGGCGCAATAACTAGGAACTTGCACAAAAACTTGTGGGACAAATAAAAAAATTCCAGGTTACATTCAAGAGACTTTGTGAGAACAAATTTGTAAGTGCAGGGTTGTTACAGTGATTAGAAAGCTTGCCCTCCACCATTGTGCTTAGGAGTCGATTTGCGGAATCGATACCATTTGTTGTTTGAGTTTTCTCGTTATCTGATCTAGTCCAAAGGCCATTTCAGAGTTGCCTGATTTTTCCCTCCGATCACAAGCCATTGGAGCATTTGAGGAGGATTGAAAGGTTTTCGTTAGGCAACAGTGGGTTCGAATGGGAACAAAGATTAAAGCACTGTCGGTCCTTTCCGTAGGAAAACTAATACTATTGTCAGGGATCTTTTAAGGGTGTCCGCGAGTCCCCAATAGTATTGTTGCCATAGAAACGGCACAGTACTGCTGAAGACCCTCTAAATCCTGTTTTTGGAAAATTCCCTGAAAAGCTAATTCGGCCTCATACGTAGTATGAGGAAATATTGTTCTAGTATAACTTGAGTTACTTATGAAAATGCTGCTTGAAGATGGAAAAAAAATCCACTGGATACTTTTTTTAGTTTTCGTTTTCTACGAATGCGTTTAAATGAGTCCTACTTACATGCAAAACGTCAAGGTAGGTCACCAGGCTAAGTTTCGAGATATTGCTCAACATTTTAACAAAATCATTCATTTCCGGTTTTCGCGATTTCAGGTTACTTTTCCCATTTCCTGTTTTGATTCATAAGCTGAAATAATCGCATAATAATCTACTCTACAAGATCTCTACTCACAGACTGAGCTGTAGTTCATCTAAGATGATAACGAGAAAGTGTAAGCGCTAATTTTTGTCATACGTGTTGATAAGGGTTTGCATAGTCGTACCTCATCAGGAAGTGAGTTCCATAGTCTAGCAGCAATATAGGAAAAGCTTTTTTGGGGTATTCGGTCTTAGGTAAAGGCAACTGTTCAAATTGGCTTATTCTTAACCTTGGCTTATACCAGATACTGCTTTTAGGCAGTATACTGTAAATTGAATTGCCCAAAAAATCAGGCCACTTAAGGCGACCTAAGGCGATTTAAGGCGACTTAAGGCAACCTTACACAACTTACATTGCTTATTCTAATTAAGTCACAGAATATAAACTGATCAAAAGTCTCCATATTTCTTTTCCAAAATCAGGACAAAAAAGAACTGTGAAATTATTATTATTATTATTATTATTATTATTATTATTATTATTATTATTATTATTATTATTATTATTATTATTATTATTATGATATAAACACAAATGAAATACCAAGTAATTTTTCACGCGAAAACACGTTATCTTTACACGTGAAGATAACATGTTATTTTCCCACGTGAAAAGACCGCTGTTGATAAGGTTACAAATAAAAATCGCGCCTTTCGACGCCTTTCGTGAAATGATTTAGTATTTCATTGGTGTTTATGTAATAAATATGATATTACATGGCCACTTGGAGATACGAAATTTCGCTTCTAGTGTTGAAAAATATTTCATTCGTGAAATATTTTTCGATACTCAAAGAGAAATTTCGTATCTCCGCACGGACATGTAACATCCTCTATTTATTTCACATTTTTTAATTGACAGTGTCAAATGCCTATGTGTGAATGCCACTAGATCTATAAACTGCTGGGCTGGTATAACAGCAACCATCATAAATAATTAGCTGAATTTCGGAGATGAACAAAGAGTTTCCAGCAATCTGATTGGTTGAGTGGTTCCTATAGAAATAATAATATGATTTTATATTCACCGCACTAGCTGGTGAATATAAAGCAAAACAAAATGGCAGGGCTCCCGCATGCACTCGTGACCTTTACAACAGAAATAAACTGTGTTGGTTATCAATTATTCTCTGTGTCGATTATCAATTCTCTGTTGATCAGCTCTGAAGTTATACTTACATAAATTATTCGTCTCAGATGTACACTCACTTTGCCTTTGGCAAATAACTGTTAAATATGATTAAAGTTACAGTGTATTGCAAGTTTGTTTTTCTGATAGCTACAAAACTTATTTATTTATTCATTAAAAGAAAGACATAATTTAAATAAGACTGTTATAGAAAATCCATAATTTAAACAAAAATAAACAACAAGGAAGTCAAACTATTTAAGCTCAAACTATTTCACAAATGAGCTCAAATAATTATTGCTATCTTAGTCAACTTATCTGCAAGATTCCTGCAGCTTGCACTGTCAATTTTTGCACGAATATTTGGTAAATTATACACCATTGCAATGGCATCAAACAATGGTTGTTCCCTTTCGAGAACCCAACCAATAAAATAATAAAACGAAATTGCAGCGTTGACACTGATTTAAAAAGTTTTTTAAAAAGTAAAATGTTTCGATCACAATATGACTAACGATGGTAAAATAGGCAAGTAGGTGACAAATATGCATAACGCGTGTGCCACAAAATGTTCAAAAAATTCTTGAGATTGAGGTACACACGTGGAAACGTCGTTAGTCATATTTGCATACGTAACTGATGAAGGTCACCTGAGTGATCAAAACGTTTTACTTTTTAAAAAACGTTTTTTTTTTTAAATCAGTGTCAACGCTGCAATTTCGTTTTATATCATGCCTGATTACAACCACGGTATTTTCGATAAAATAATGTTCTTCTCTTTCTTCAGTTAGGCAGAACACTCCAATATAACGTAACGAATACCGTTTATACCAAGGTCTTTCTCAACGAAACATCTTTTTCTTACAAAAATTTGGTTTTATCAACGGAGTTGATAATGTAAATTGGCCACCGTACAGAGATTCTAAAAGATTCTAAAAGTTTCCACAGTTTCTTTAGAAACTACCCCTTCATTCATCTTTTTCTTAGTCATTGTTCACACTTTATAGGCTCTCTCTCTATCCGTGATCATCAACAATCTTTTGTCCGCCATTGTGATTCTCCAAGCTTGTGTCCATGTCTATATGGAGGTATTATTTGGGTCAAGT
>BLFP01001931.1:1746872-1753690 GCA_014634505.1 Montipora efflorescens
GCTTGAATATTTTTCATGCCTAAAGTGAGGCGCTTCTTCGAGAGCGGCGCTTATTCAAAAATCATGGACGCCACACAGAAATATTTCTGTACGGAGATTAACAGAACGTCTTTTGATTTTCAATGGACGAGCGGAGAAACACAATCAATTTGAAGTGAAGAACATCAGTTTTGATGCAAAGAAATTCCCGAAGCTGTGTTACAGTTACTGTCTAGTGTTTTTTTAATTTGACGAAATTCCTCGGAAAAACGCCGCATTGGGACCGCGGCGCTTATTAGGGGCTGACCAAATGCGGCGGTTATTCGAGGGCGGCGCTTGTTCGCATTTTAAGTGCAAAAATGTATTCTTTTCGTGGTCAACAATTGCTTGAGCCTTGCTCTGAAGTGCGTTAGCCGTAAATTCTGATTCCGAAGTTTCATCAACGTAATTCCACAACTGTTAGAGGTAAAAAAATTGACAATTCGAAGATCACAAACCAACAAGGAAAATCTTAACCCAAACTATGGACATATGATATGTTAACCGTGGCATGGAACAAACCTAATAGGGTAAACTACACGAAGAATTGGGCTGCGATAAAACAAATTCACGAGATGGCAAGAGTATTCCTATTCTTTGAACAAATTACTTAGTGTTTTAAATAAAAAGTGTCAGTATAGCAAAATGGTTACGTATGCCCAAATTGTGGGCACATGTTAACCATGGCATTCTATAAACTTAAGACGGTTGCCTACACGGAGAAGGATGCTAATATGGAAAAAAACAAGAGATGGGAAGAGACTCTTTATTCCTTGTCCAAAGTACACGGTGATTTTAATAAAAAACGTTAATAGAGCAATATGGTTATCGTATACCCAAATTATGGACATATGTTAACCATGGCATTCTACAAACTTAAGACGCGGTTTCCTATATGGAGAAGGAGGCTAATGTAAAAAAAAATACTACGACATGGGAAGAGGCTCTTTATTCCTTGTCCAAAGTACACGGTGATTTTAATTAAAAAACGTTAATAGAGCAACATGGTTATCGTATACCCAAATTATGAACATATATTAATCATCATGACATTCCACAAACTTAAGACGCGGTTTTCTACACGGAGAAGGAGGCTAATATATATTTAAAAAACTACGAGATGGGAAAAGGCTCTTTATTCCTTGTCCAAAGCAAGATGGTTATCGTATACCCAAATTATGGGCACATATTAATCATTGCATTCTACAAACTTAAGACGAGATTAAAAAAATTCTGCTTAAATGCGATGATCGTTGGTCTTTTTTTCTATAGCCCGACTTCAAATATCTACATTTTGTTCATTTAGTCATTTTTCGGGCACACATGAGCCTCACAAACTGACCTGCTCCCAACTGTAAGGCTCCATAGTTTAGTTGGTAGAGAATGGCACCGGCATCGTAGAGGTTAAGGATTCAAACGCCGTTGAAGTCCTGAATTTTTCAGGTTTCTCTATGCAATTTTTAAAATTGCGTTCATAAGTGCGAGGATCATAGCTGTACTTGATTTCATATCTGCAGTTCAGTGATTCAATTATTCATTTCACATATCATTTCGTTCGTAGTCTCCTCAAAGTCGGTTGCTAGTTCCGCCATGATTCGTTGCACTTCCTCACCGTGCGTGACTCATGTGACGGCAGAGTGGACATGCGTAGTTTATGGTTACTTTGAGTGGTTATATCTACATAATTTGTCTCAAATAATATCTCCTCTGTGTGCAGACTCGCGTGAGCTTGAGTCAAGTCACGTGCCCATAACATTCTCAGAATTGGTAGCCTTTCCTTAAGTGGTACATGCAAAACCCAAGGCCAAAAATTAAATGATGAGGCATTTCTACGCGATCGATCAGTACAATGAGGTTTGAAAGGTTTAAGTTAGACACAAATATGCACAATTAAATGGATTCAAGTCACTTGATCATAGAGATATTTACAGCAGCCCGTTTTTGACTCAATGATATGCCCAATGTTCTTGTCAAGTCTATATTTCCTGTAACTGTATATGCACGGCTAACTAATTCATTGACTTAAAGTGCCCGTCTTTAGTAGAGCTCTATAAGTGGGAACTCTGTGGTATAAAGAAATAAAAAAAGAAATAGCATTTCTTTCATTTTTGCTGTAGTTGTCGCTAGTTACATGATATAAATTACGGTTATATGTTTAAGACACAACAGAATATGAAAACATCGTGTAAGGCCGGAGCCTCGGTTTGGAAGTACAGTGCTATGGTCGTTGTCGTGGCAGCTTTATGCTACAACGTGACATTGAAACTGCGCAATCTGCACTGTGACTGCAAACGCTCCAGTGGCTAAAGAACGATTTCTTTGGTGTAAAATTTATCCTTAGGTGCCCAGATCACAGTTTTATGGGTTTAGTAGTTCGAAAGTACAAAATGGTCTCTATTGCATATTTCCGAAACTGTTCAACCATTGTAGTAGAAATTCAAATCAACAGTTTCATCAATCTAGATCTAGCGACAAATCATGGTCGTCGTCTTCATGTTATTTTGCATAAAGGTCGGCGTTGTCACTTGGTTGGGTTTGCGCGTTCTGTGAGATGACACAAGTCGCTGCATTTTAGGCCATTAAGGATGCACTCGCAAATATTGTTCTCGAACGACTTCTTTCAGTTGGAAGCCGTACGCTCGACGACAGGTCTTGGGGCGGGCAGCCTACTCATCCAATCTTTCTCAAGCCACTGACCGCTTCCCAAAACCCAGTCTTTTCCAACTGGACTCGGCACTTTGCACAATTCTTCTGCACAGCAGTCTGATAATTAGCGCGTTGGTAGTGCTTTTGGAAGCAGTCCCTGCATCGAGTTAACTGGTGTGATTCTACTTCACCCCACTTCGCACAGAATACGGCATATCGGCACTCATTGACATCCTGTGTCTCTTTGTTAGTGCGATACAGGGAACATACAAACTATTCCAGTCCCTTGCAGTTCTCTTGGGAAAAAGACCAATCCTCTCCAAAGTTCTGAAGAATGCTTTGGAACTCTAAATCTTTGTTCTTACGCATTAGTTTCAAAGGTTGAACCTTTCTGATGCCTGCAAATGCACTAACTGAGTCACAGCCCGTAAAGGCATATAATCCTGGAAGAGCCTTGCATGCATCCTCTCCAATTGCGTTAGATATATTTTCTATATCTTGAAAGGTGCTGGGAGGCAAATCGCTGGTAAAGTGGGACTGTGCGGATTGATTGCGCGAGGGCAAAACAAAGAAAGCGCACGTCTGTATCCTCAGAAGAGACAACGATAGCGTTGAAAGGTGGTTTGGACGCATGCTTGGTGTGAAGAAGGAAACAGGTGTATGTCTGCTTCCTCTTGCTCTTATCGTGGCTTTTATACTTCTTGGACACTTTGTGTACTCAGCTTATAGCATAGATTGCCCCAAGTGACGTAAAGTTCCTTGCTTTTTGCACGATTAGAGGGTTTACGCTAGTGGCCAACGATGAACTTGATCAAGCTGTTCTTATTTTGGCCATTCTGTAAGAATTTCCTAAATTGCTTGATCCTTTGCCCAGTTGCAAGGTTCTTGTACGTTATTGAGTCTCCGTGACCTCTCTTTTCTCTTTCCACCGACTTAATTTGAGAGAGATTCATGTAACACCAAAGCCAACATCTGTACGAATGCTGCTACCTCCTTCCTCCCGTAAAACTCTTTCCAGTGCCTTGTCAGCAATTTCGCCAAAGGAAAAATGGTCTACTTTCAACTTCTGAACCAGCGCCATACCATCAATTAAGTACACCGCAGTTGGATGTTGCATGTAAACACCAAACGTAGCATCTGTACGAATGCTGCTACCTGCCTCTCGTAAACATTTTGCCAGTGCCGTGCCAGCAATTTCACCAAAAGAAGAATGGTCTACTTGTTTAGTCTAGAATTTAATAACAAACTTGGACGTGTCGTTTTCCTTTGTTTTTATTTGTTTGGACGATTCGTGCCGTGTTGCATAAGGCCATCGGCATTTAGTCACATGATTACAGTGAATTTTTGCTTTTGCACGTGCTCACAGATTGATCTTGTCTTTCAAAGCGTTTTTCGGTCCGATATCGTGCACAGAATGTAAGTTTTATCGTCTGTGGTATTTCTTTATTAGTTGTTCTTTAAGTTTATTTGTCATTTGATTTTATTCTTTCTTAGTTTTCACCGTTCATGACGAATCAAAATAGCTTTCGATGCCACGAGGTTGTGATGTTTATTCGAGTGGAAATTAAAGCTTACAAACGTCAATTATAACGCGTCGAATTATTGTGCGGACACAACATCGTGAAAAATTCTTTTGAAATCAGACGAGAAATAGAAAGGGATCTATTTTACCTGGATTACGTGGGCCACGAAAGCTTCGAGCTGCCTTCAGTGTAATGGACGCAATTAGTGGATTGGATCGCCGAATAGTGGATGGAGGAACAGACCAACACGATCCAGGTTTGGAAATAAATTTAGTTAATGCTGGAATCAACCTGCCGGTTTACGCTAGCCAGGATTTACCCCTGGATATTGGTATCACAGCCTCTACACTTCCTTTTGTGGTTAACCCACCCCCAACACAAAGGGCATTCGAAGGATACTCACTCCGTAAGGATCCTCCTCCAAATACACAGATCGATTTCAGCGAAATTGCTCGCCAACGAGAAATAAGTGAGAAACAGAGACTTGCTTCTTCCTGGAATAAAGTCGCCAATTATGTTGAGGCCGAGACCCAACAACTGCGCACTTGTCTTTACTCAAATTGGGACCCTGTATCAGCTCGTAAGAGGGTAGATAGTTTAAATCTTGCTTGGAAATCCTTTGAGGCCACACATGCGAAGTACGTGCCAGGCATACAGGAAAGAAAGCACCTGCAACAAGTTGAGCAAAGGTTTAAGTCCCTCCAAGACTCAATGAATGATTTAATCGAAGAATGTGAAAGGCAGGTGAAATTTGAACAAGAAACCCACAAATGTGATGATGGAATTTCTATAAGTGGAAAATCGCGCCAGAGCTCAACTACTTTAAAGACCTCCTCATCTAGGAAGGAAAAGTTACGTGCAGCACTTTTGGCAAAGAAAAAACTGGAGCTAGCCCAGAGAAGAGCTGAGGAGGAAGCTGAATTAGCCAGGCAGAATGCAATGAGAGAGCTGAGACGATTGGAGGATGAGGCTGTTTTAGCTGAGCTTGACTGGAAGATCGAGAGAGACTTTGATGAAGAAACCGGTCAGCTGGAAACCGTTGATGATGTCGATAAGGTGCAACCCCAAGACAACCTTAAGCCTCTCCTTAAAGAATCGGAATCAAGAATCTCCAAACCTCCTGAGCCAACTACGCGAGAAATGCCAGACGTTACACCTGTAGATTACTCCACCCCGTGCGATAAACTGCCAGCTACTTCAAAGTCAGCAGCTTGGAACGGTAACTTAACCGCAAGGGAGCAAGGGAAGGAAGCATCACAGGCCCCCAACAGTCAAAGCCTACCATATGAAGTTCCTCGCTCTCTCCAATTCAATCGTGAGACTGCCTGTGATACTAATCAAGAGCAGAACACCCCCAAAGACCATGTAGCAGCCATGTGGAAGGTGCAACTACTCAACGGCATTACTCCTACTCAGTTTGGTGGCAATCCAGCTGATTTCCCCTTCTTTAGAGATCAGGTCCGTACACACCTTGAGAGTGAGCTTCTCACTGATGCACAACGTGTTGAATATTTACCAAAATTCCTTAAAGGAGAAGCTCTGGAGGTAATTGAGCGAAATAGAGGATGCTCTTATTATGACCTCATGAGAACATTGGAGGAACGTTTTGGTCGACCTGTCCAAGTGTCACAGGCCTGCATTGAAGGTCTCGTATCCGGTCCTAAGCTTGTTCCTGGTGACAATGTGAGTCTGCTTAATTTTTCTGAGAAATTGAATGCCGCTACGAAGATCCTCCAGGGTGATGTCGAACGTGAGGCGAGCGTAGCTACTAATATGAGGAAAATTGTTAATAGACTCCCGAATGACCTAATTGCAAAATGGCAGACTGAAAACTACGAAATTGTCAGCCGCCACAGGACTGCACGTCTGCAGGACATTGCCAAGTTTGTTAAGAAGCAAGCTTCAATCCGAAATGATCCAGTGTTTGGATTGCAGCGACCAAGACGAGAAACAAATGAAGAAAACAAGGAAGGCAGGAACAATTCAAAAAATAGGAAGGTCCCACCACCGCCACGTCTAAAGGATTCCACTATCTCCTCCACCCAAATAGATAAGCCAACCAGAGAAGGAAGTTCAGCTGCCGGCGCTATTTGTAAATCTGCCCCTCATCGATTGCAGCAGTGCCCAGCAATCAAACAGTGTGACCGTGTAGCAGTAAGGCGACAATATGCAGCATCATATGGGTTCTGTTTCAACTGTGGCCGCCATAAGCCCAATCACAGCGGCTCGTCCTGTCCTGAACCTCCAGGCTGCTCCAAGTGCCCCGGGCATCACTTGTCACGGTTGCACAAGGAGAACAACACGGGACATCGCTTCAGGCCGGAGAGGAACACTGACTCAAATGGCAATGTCAACCAAGAAAATTCCCCTGCTCCTACCATGGTTCCCCAACAAGGCGCAGAACAAGGCGTACGACCCCAAGTCAGCAAAAACCATCAAGCAGCAATAAGCTTAACCAAAGTTAGTACTGCGAGAGCTCAAGTCCTGTTGAATGTAGTGCCAGTTACGGTTACAGTGGAGGATGGCAACTCCCTTTCCACGTATGCATTCCTTGACAATGGGTGCACCGACACCCTCATTGATCGCGAGCTCGCCGATCTGCTTAATCTGAAAGGGACTTCAGAGCAAATT
>BLFP01001931.1:1755807-1765807 GCA_014634505.1 Montipora efflorescens
AGAGATGGGTGCGCGAATACCTTCCGACCCTGCAAATCCGAGGAAAATGGCGCAAAGCCCTTCCCAACCTGAAGCAAAACGCCCTAGTTCTGCTGGTTGATGATAACGTACCAAGAGGTCATTGGAACCTTGGTCGTGTCTTGGAGGTTTACCCTGGACCTGATGGGATGGCAATTCCTTGCATTTACACACGTGCAGAAGAATGTGCTTCAGCCAGAGAAAGTCCTAATTTATCTATTTACCTTGTTGGTGGAGACTCTTCAAATTCAAATGTTACTCACGCTGAATATCAAAGACAAGAAAATACAAATATTGGACTAGAATTCATGCGCGGAATAACACCACTCGGCCACTGCTAACTGTACTGACGAAATAAGGCAAAAGATGGTCATCCGGGTGTGCACCCTTTTAAAACAGTATAATGTGGCACCATGGCCAAAGGAAGGGGCACTTTTATCAACCTAGTTGATACTTCCGAATTCCCGGGTTTTAAACACGCACCAACACAATGCCACATTCAGCGTCTTTAGAAGCTAGTTTCATTAGCTATATTGTTATAAAGGTAATAAGTTTTGCAAGGTTGACTCTGTTTTGTCGGTAATATTTACACTTTTGCAGTCCCCTGTTTTCACAAAACACATATATTTGTATATATCATATTTGATTCCTAGCTTTTATTCCTTGGTCCCTCATATTATTTGATTGATACTCAGGTATATTAACTAACAAATAAAGAAGCCTCGCCTTTGATCTGTTCTGTTGCAATGCACGCACGAAACGGCAATGCGCCAAGTCTAAAATAGTAAAAATTGAAATTTGATAGTAATGTTTGTCTGATTTTTGACTTGACAGGATTGCTGCTCTAAAAAAACAACTTGAAGCCACGACATTTACAAACCAACAATCATATACAGGAAACAGGTGAAGATTACATGCACTTGCACATACTAGCGAATCCGCTTTAGCCAGTGAAAGTCTTTCAGCTTTTATTTATTTACCTTACTTTACGTTGTTGGTGAAGACTCGTTCAAATTCCAATGCCACTCACTATGAAGATAAAAGACGAGAAAAAAAAACATGGAAGGGGCTAGAATTAACACATGGAGTAACACCAGTCGGCTAATGTAAACCAATAAAATAAGTGAAAGGAGGGCGTCTAAGCCTGTACCCCTTGTAGAAGAGTATATATTATGTGGCACCATGGCCAAAAGAAAGGTTATCCGATTGCAGCTCCTTATAAGACCTTAGTCCTTCGCTCTGGCGAAGGAAGAACGCTCGAAACGTCAGTCTTTCAGCCTCCCTATTACGACCGAATTCTCGTGTTTCATACACATACGGGTATTTGGAGGCTTACTCCATTGGCTATTTTGTCTTAAAGGTAATTTGTTTTACAAGGTTATCTTTAGACTACGTTTTGTATGTAATATTTGCGTTTTTTTTTAATTTTCCCAGAGGCTCACGTCCGTCATCTTCGCTTGGAAAAGATGCTGGCAATCACTCCGCAACATTCAGGTACTATCGCTCAACGTCTTTTGAGGTGAATCTTGGATTCTTTCGGGTTATACGTGGACGGTAGCTTTCTGGAAATCATCTATAGGAAGAATTCTTTGATTGCACTCAAGTGATAAGACGGCCATGTTGGTGGAAAGAACAATAGCGAAACAGTCCTTTCGGAATTTGACTCTATTATTGACATTATTATGCAAAACTCGAGCTGCATCTTTCTATTGTTTTTGCACCAACATGGCCGTCTTATCACTTGAGTGCAATCAAAGAATTTTAGGCAGTTGTTTTTAATCTCGTGCATAAGCCTACCTACAATAAATGGATAATCCGTCGAATTTGTCCCAAACTTACCATCGAAAGGTCGTATGTTTAATTCCTGTAGGAATAATTGGAAAATTAATTTCTCGAAACACCATCCATCATTTCTGATAAAATTATGGAAAAACTATGACGTGGTTCTTTTCAAACATAAATTGGATGGTGATTAAAAAATACTTGCTGAGGTTGTTCGACGACTTTAGCGTGATGAGTATACCGCTTTCTATCTTTGCTTTTGTTCCCTAATATGTTTGGACTAAATAAAATTAATTAACTTATCAGTGGTATAAGATATCATATAACAAATTTTCGATATAACTAGGATTGCTTTTTGAGAGTACTGATGCACGACTCATGCCACTCGCAGGATTTGAAAAATAAAGTTCTCCGAGAAATTTAGCCGAATGTGTGAGGAAATTAAGAATTCTTTGCTTTCCGATCTCGATTTTAGGCTAAGAAACTACTTGCACTCATCTGTTAGCTTGTTAGCTTTCATGATTTTTAATGGTTTGACATTTTGACAGCTTTGATCGTGGTTAACCAATACAAATTTTTTAACCATTCTAACAAGGATGATAATTGGTCTGTCGTGCCTTACGAGGTTACAGATGCACGAGCACGGCTGACCGAGACGCCACTCGTTGAATTTAAAAACTAAAGTTTTCCGAAAAATTTATCCAAATGCGTGAAGAAATCAGGAATTCTTTGTTGTAAAACAAATAACAAAGGCTTGCAAAAGAAGTAGGGAAAATACTCAACTACATTTCGTGTTTTCTTTCGTGCTCTATCCCTTTCCCGCGTGCTTTGCAACAGAACAGATCTTTATTTGTTAGTTAATTTACCTGGGTATCAATTAAATAATATGAAGGGCCAAGGAATAAAAGCTAGGAATCAGATATGATACATACAAATATATGTATTTTCTGAAAACAGGATCATAGAGAAGGATGAGATGCTGAGAGAAAAAGATGAAAAGTAGGAAATTGTTTATTCTCAATGATAGTCGTTATGATTACCGTGTGACATGAAATGTTTCCGGATACATTAACACATTCAATTGCTCGACATCTTACCCTCGACCCTCGAGATTATACCCTCTACCCTCGACTTTTTACTCTTGACCCTCGATATTTTACTCTCGACAGCCGACCCTCGACAAAAAGCTTCACTCATTACTATTACTTTTACACGGTGGGTGCCTGATTGCTCCGGTGATCGAAAATGATATCATTACTACCTGATGAATTCAATAGCATTTTCGTCCTCCAAAAGGCGTTTTCTTCCTCTTCAGAATCACTTTCTGTTCGAAAGTAACATTAAAACAGTAGCTCCTAGCTTATCCAGAAAGATATTTTTGTGACCGTAAGTCTCAGTTTGAAGAGAACTGCGTCTTCTCAAGGAAATTTTAACTTCACAGGAACGTGACTCGCAAGGATGCCATTACCTTGGCCGATGTAGCCCCAGCGTCAGTGTTGATTAAACTACCAAGCTAAGATCGAAATGGATTTCAGTATATAGCGTTTTCACATGACGTCACGGCGGCCATGTTGCCAAAACAAAGAAATGTCGGTCATGATGTTGTACCAAACTAATCCTCTGGGAATTGAACTCTATTTTTATGCAAATACTTTCTTTTGTTTTAGTAACCCAATATGGCTGCTGGTCACGTGAGTGAAAACGCTCTATATAACCAACCGTGATCTTCTCTTCACGATAAACATCGTCTCTTCGAAAAAAACTGTATAATAATTCCCAGTTAATTCTTGATAGTTGAATGCCTTTTTCACTGAGAGGCCTGTATGCCGACAGTACTGAATTTCATTTTATTTCATAATCGAACTCGCAAAAATTTAGCGCCACACGTTATGTTTCCAGGTTGCCCGAGTTGAAAACGTTGACCAAATTTGACGAAACTGTTCAATGTTTTCTTTGGCGCTTCAGTAAGTTTGACCTGACATCGTGCCCATACGGAACCCTCCGATATTTTGCGCTTTTCCGTGAAGACAATTTCCTCTGGCTACAATTTAGCCAATTAAATTGTGTGTGCGTACGCCATATTTTCGCACGGTTAGCTAGGAAAATCTCCTTTGAATTAGGTCTTCATAGTTTATTATCTTTTATAACTATTAAAGATAGGTTTTAATTGCTTTAATTAAGACATTACTTACTGAATCACTCTTTTACTCACTCACTCACTCACTCACTCACTCACTCACTCACTCACTCACTCACTCACTCACTCACTCACTCTCTTGCTTGCTTACTTGCCTGCTTCCTTACTTACTTGATTGACTGACTAACTGTACTTCTTCTAGGTAAAAAAATGTCGACGAGGTAATCCAATATGGCATCAGCATTATTTTATCAGCATAAAATGCCTCATTTTGCGCTAACCGTGGACGAAAAATAGGAAAGATAGAAGATGTTCCTCAAGATAAAAGAGAAAATAGCACTTGACACCCTGTTTGTAATCAACAGAATAATGATGTTGGAAAAGAAATTAGAAGCAGCAAAGGTGGACGAAGAAACAAAAGGAGAGTTGTAAGTTTAATTTTGGCAGTTTATGTCTCTGTTTTTCCATTTGACGGCCAAACAAATTATCTACTTCATATTTTTCATTCAAATTATTACGAAGATCTGAGACTCTAAGGCGAATTTCGTTTGTTAGGTTTTATTGTTATTACTTGGTAACTGTTTCCTAGTACAACTGGAGAGCACTTTGAAGATAAGATAAAGTCACTGCTTACGAGCCAGAAGGCCCATTAGGCTGTTATCTCCGGTTTCCGTAGCATGAAGCGGCTAGGAGTATTTATACTCCCCCCTGGATGGGATGCTAATCAATCGCAGGGTTACCCCCAGCATTACGCTCGTACCCATTTATACACCTGGGTGGAGAGAGCCACCGTGAGAGTAAAGTGTCTTGCCCAAGAACACAACACAATGTCCCCTGCCAGACCCCGAACCCGGACCATATTAACTGACTTACTATTGATTATTGCGGATAATTTTCTTTAGAATCTCTTCATTGGAAGGGCAACTGAAGACAATGAAGAGTACGAGGGATCTGCTCGAAAAAAGGCGAGTTTGTTTGTTTGTTTGTTTGTTTTTTTTTTTTGCCTTAAGCGAAGGGTAGAACTGAAGGAAGGTGTAATTCGGATCGCAGACTAGAACTACGGACTGATTAAAAAACACACTCAGACTGAACATGACATGTCTACTTAGAACTGAATTCAGTCGACAAAGCAAACAGCAAAACTGCGAGAGTACTGACTTATACAGAGGATATTACATGGCCGCCCGGAAATACGAAATTTCTCAGTCTTCGAGTGAGGAAAAATATTTCACGAGTGAGCTAGCGACTGAAATATTTTTCAACACGAAAGGAGAAATTCCGTATCTCCAAGAAGTCATGTAAGTCATGTAATGCCTGTTTATTATAAAAACACCAATGAAATATCAAACCACTTTAATGATAAAGTTTTACCACGAAAGCTCACCGATCGATCCGGGGTCGAGCGCACTAACCATGAGGCCACCGCACCTCCAAAAACTTTGAAGATAGGGAAAATCGAAATGATTGGCAGAGACACTGAACTGATTGAGAATCGAACTCAGAAATCTCAAAGGCTGGTCATTTAAGAAATTTAACCACAAAAGATATCACAGTACTTTGGCTTTGTGACAGAGATCAAAGAAACAATCGTTGCAATATCTCGTACTAACTTTGTTCGCTTAATTAACTGACTTACTATTGATTATTGCGGATAATTTTCTTTAGAATCTCTTCATTGGAAGGGCAACTGGAGACAATGAAGAGTACGAGGGATCTGCTCGAAAAAAGGCGAGTTTGTTTGTTTGTTTGTTTGTTTTTTTTTTTTTGCCTTAAGCGAAGGGTAGAACTGAAGGAAGGTGTAATTCGGATCGCAGACTAGAACTACGGACTGATTAAAAAACACACTCAGACTGAACATGACATGTCTACTTAGAACTGAATTCAGTCGACAAAGCAAACAGCAAAACTGCGAGAGTACTGACTTATACAGAGGATATTGCATGGCCGCCCGGAAATACGAAATTTCTCATTCTTCGAGTGAGGAAAAATATTTCACGAGTGAGCTAGCGACTGAGATATTTTTCAACACGAAAGGAGAAATTCCGTACCTCCAAGCAGTCATGTAATGCCTGTTTATATAAAAACACTAATGAAATATCAAACCACTCTAATGATAAAGTTTTACCACGAAAGCTCACCTGATATTTCATCGATGTTTATACAATATGTAGACAAGTCACGCCGATTTGTATGAAGTATTCCAATAGTATTCTCTTATATTATAGGACAGCAAGTTGAAATCTCAGGAGTCCCCTGATTTTGTTTAAATGTTCCCTGAGGTCCTAAGCCTGCCGGACGTACCTGCAAATACGTGTTTTATGCTTGTTGCACTCCTTCGATTAAGAGATTGACAAAAGGAAGGGCGTAATCCATTGTCATAACTCATAAAGTCGTTTTTGTTCGTCCATGCGTACGCGTGCATGTATCGCAGGAATCCCTAAAGCCCTTAATGGACTAAACCGACATGATCTTTTATATTTTCTACAGATCTCCTGACACCCAAGCAGAAGAACGTAGTATCCAAGCAATGAAAGACAGGTATCTTTTCTCTCTTTAATTACATTTTAATTGGCAAATGAAGTCTTGAGCTGAAAATCTCAGCCAAGACAACTTGTTTGTTCGGGGTAAGTACCGGAATGCTAGTGGACAAGGTTAAGTCTGTTAACGACCTTTTTTCTTCCACTTCAATTAAATTATAAGGCACCACACTATATGCGTCAATTCTGTACCATGAGAAATCGTGACTTTTAGAATACCAGATTCCGGCCATGCGCACTGCTTTTGTCTCTTGGGGATGCACTGGCGGGAGGCAAACCAAACGGCTAATTTACAAGCGCAGCTGTGAAGTTTAAAAGTAGGAGTACCTAGAACTATTTCACCGCCAAGTTGTCGGATCCGGGAACTTCAGATCACCAGTCCGGCGGTCTTACTACTCGGCTACGCTGTATGTAGGCAATCGCAAAAATTTCAAAAATAAGAATAAAAAAAAAGACGAATCTAGTGAATAAAAAAGCCACAAATAACAACAAAACAACAAATCAAGCGAAGGACAGGAGCAAAAAATAACAAACTTTGACTTAAAAAGAGCAAAGAATGGGGCTTCACAAATACAGCAAAAATACCTAAAATAACAATTGAAGTTAAAAAAAAAATAACAAAATAACAAATCAAGCAAACGACAAAGGCAAAAATAACAAATCCCTCAAAGGGAGTAGGAAGGGTGCCTTCACAACTATAACGAAAATAACAAATCTAGTGAATAACACAAGAAAGAAATACAGAAAATAGCGAAAACGCAAATGAAGGAAAGACCTTGGCAATAATAAGAAATGTATTAGTGGAAAAGAAAAAATCATGCAAACAAAATAACAAACACAAGACCGACAGCTGAGTATTTCATCGACCCTTTCCACTCAGTCAATAAGCACATAGCATGCCTGGTGCTTACAACGTGTGCCGACAAAGACAAAATATGTCTAGCGCACAATAATAGGAAATAGAACTGAATTTGTTCGTTATGTCTATGGAAATGGCAATGGAAAATGAAAATGGAATTTGTTTACCCACTGAACACCTTACGAGCGCTCAGGAGCTAGTTCACTGACATGTACCCGTGCATTCCAGATCGAACTGCAATTTGGCAGTGTTGGTTTTTGAAGAGAGGGGAAAACCCGGAGAAGAACCTCGCGGAGCAAGGACAGAACAAAAACAGTTATGACGCCGAGACCGCGAATCGAACTGAGGCCACCTTGGTGAGAGGCGAGAGCTTTCACCACTGCGCAACCCCTGCTCCCCGTAAAGAGCTGATTTCTTTGGTTATATGTCTATAAACACTGGTCTCAGTCGAATGGAAGAATCAAAGAATCACAAGAATTGTACATTGGAAATACGTTTTACTGATGGAGTATGAACGCAGTATTTACGTCATTGTCTTATAACACATGTAAAAGACCAAAAACGCAGGCAACCGCAAAAAGAACAAAAATAACAACCACGAAAAAATTGTTATATTTGTCATATTTGAGGAACCCCCTTTCCTGCTCTCTTAGAAAGATTTGCCGTTTTCGTCATATTTTCCATTTGTGTTATTTTCGTTCTATATGTTATTTTTCTATATTGGTATTTTCATTATCTTTGTGGAGCCCTCTTCCCTACTCGAGCTCTCTTCCAACGATCAAGCTTGTTATAAACGAATGTAATTTTGTTTTTACAGAAATGACCAATTGATTGGCACTATTGAAGGGAAAGATGTCAATCTGAAAAAAAAAGACCAAAAATGTGTATTAACAAATACATAATATATACATAAAAATGACTAAACATGAGGGATGGGACAGCAGTTACGAAGAAAGCCTGAAAAAAAAACCAGGCTGTAACGGGCCTCGAGACAGAACCTTTTTCGGGTTTCCTTTCTTTACTACTTAAGTAATGTTCGTAACTACGATGATTTAATTTGATAGTATTGGCATGCCTGAATCTACAATTCAAACATGTCTTTCGTATATAGTCTTAAAATGCATGACAAGTAGAAGCGGAAATCATTGTCTTACACATACAAAAGCACAACACGGATAGGTGATAACGTGAATGATAGAATATATGAAACGCTCATATATTTGCACGGCACAAATTGAAATACATGAGAGGTAGAGATCATGGCAGTTAAGCAATTGCGAAGAAGGCCTGAAAGTCTTGAACGGGGCTCGAACTCATGGGTGATGCGATTTCCCTAGTCACTAGTGACTTCGCCTTATATCACGTTATTGGTCAACGAATTAACGAAAGAACAGGAGAAATACTCATACATTTCAACTGTGGATATCGAAACAACTGAGAGTTGGAGATCTCTTTTTTTTGTCAGGATTTCTCTCCAAATGCTTAAGATGCAGCTCAGCTGCTATGATCTTCAACTCTCGTGTCTTTTGACGTCACCGGTCAAAGTTAAAGGCGGTCAATGAGAGATTAAGTGTAGACGAGAAACAAACAATAAAGAAGCCGTTTAAGTTCCCATTTCAGGTGATTGTAGCTAGAACAGATTAGGCCCTTTTGTTTAATTTGACAGATTTGAAGAGATGAAGCATGAATTACATATCAAAGATCAAAAGTTGAAGTAGAAAGAAGAAAAGTAAGATTCAGATAATTGACCAGTAAATTGTTTACGCTTTTACATTGAACGATACATTTTACACGAAAAGAAAGGAACCCTTTTGGGTACGACGATTTTATTCAAGTGTTCTGCACGCAAGCAAACAGTTGTGATACTACTCCTACTAAGTAGACTTAAACCTTTGAGTTTTAAGCCAAACTTATTCCCAGCCTCTCTTCTGAACCACGCACCGGTGGCTCAGTTGGTTAAGCACCGGGCTGTGACGCGGGAGGTCGTGAGTTCAACTCTGGCCGGACCAACACTCAGGGTCTTTAAATAACTGAGGAGAAAGTGCTGCCTTTGTAATTACATCTGCAAATGGTTAGACTCTCTAGTCTTCTCGGATAAGGACGATAAGCCGGAGGTCCCGTCTCACAATCCTTCAATGTTCATAATCCTGTGGGACGTAAAAGAACCCGCACACTTGTCGCAAAGAGTAGGGCATGTAGTTCCCGGTGTTGTGGTCTGTCTTCTGTGGTATATACAGAGGGCCATGTGTTAGAAAACTCATTACTGGGTTAATCATGTATTACCCTCTCAAAATAAAGAATATTGTATTGTATTGTACTCGTTTTAGTATCATTCGCTTGTTCATTGGAAGTGACCCCAATGTTGCAAAATCTGGCGTCTCTTCCAATGGTCAACTTCCAAAGATGAATACAAGAATACTTCACCCCGTGTTTCTCGCACACGCAAATAGAACAATAATATTTAAATGCCCTACTCTTATATTTAATTTAGCCTTATGTTAATTGGGCCACCGAAGTTGATTTGGAGTTAATTGCAAAGAAAGCCTGAAAAAAAATTCCGTCTTGAACGGGGCTCTACCTCATGACCGTAAAATTGCTCTTAAATACTCTACCAACTGAGCTATCCGTTTTCAAGTGAGTCCCACTCACGATAGGTGAACGAATGAA
>BLFP01001931.1:1770807-1775386 GCA_014634505.1 Montipora efflorescens
ACTGTCCTGCATAGCCCCAAAGGCAAATCTCTTTTTCCCTATAAATTCTCATTTTTCTTAGATTTCAGCAGCTGCAGAAGGAGTACAATTCTATCATACAGAACAAAGACAGCGACATTGAGCGGATGAAAATCAGGTAAAAAATCATTTTAAAAGGGTCATTGTATTTTAAAAAGCCAGCATGGCTTTTTTTAGCATTTTTGTTTTTCTTCTTGTTCCCTGCATAGTCTTCCCATTAACTTACAAATGAAGTCGACGAAAACGTGACTGACATATAACGCCTTCGTGTAATCCACGAGTTGTTAATATCGATGATTTGTTCAGGCTAACTCGGACAAAATCCGCCGCCAGTGCTCCTCACAGGAGGAGATGCAATGGCCTCACGATTAACAGTTTGAACACTCTTCCACTGAGACACCGGCTACGGACATCTTAAAGGAAAAAAGCTGATCTTCGCTAAGGGTCTTTCCTCTGTCTTCTTTTTCAACAATTATGGTTTCTGTATCATCAAAATAGACCTTTTATTTTAAGTGTGAATAGTGAATAGTACCATGTAAATTCAAGGTATAGATTCTGATCGTAGTTTAGGCACAATTAAATCTATTTTTTCTCTTTTTTTTAATGCTTTTTTAAAAGTTATTTTGTAGTCTTTGACTTTTTCTGAGAAGAAAAGTCCTTTATTGGTATTTATACAGAATTAATGAACTGGAACAGGGAGCTAACAGTGCGTTGCGCTGTAAGGACAGGGAGATTGAGCAGTTGAAAAGCAGGTAATTTACAAGCTCTAACACTACAAGTGCCATTTTTTTTATTAATATTCTTACTAGATTTAGAAGGTTGATACTAAAAGCGTGGAGGCGTCTATCTGGGGAATGACCCGGGCAAAGTTTTCACTCGCTCAGTCAGTCCGCTGATTGAAGACTGTCATTTTCAGACACGAGTGAAGACGTTTTGTAAAGCGTGTGGACGACGTGAAGCCACGGAGTAAGAGCAAAAAGAGGAAAGCACTGACCTAGACAAATTTTACTTTTTATTTCCCAGGGTATGAAAATTCATCGCATAACCTTTTCGAGATAAAGAAATATCCGGCCGTACGAAGATAAGAGCCAGGACTTATATCCTAAAATCGTACGTGCTCAATGAGGACATGTGTCATGTGTCTTTCCCTGGCACGGCGACGAGAAAGAAAAAGAAAATGTAAACAGAAAATAAATATAAGCTGTCATAAACCCCTTCCCTCGAACCGAAAACACAGAACATATATAAAAGGCTAATTATTATTTTATTACAAAGCTACGAAAGAACAAGTCGTAATTATATCCATTTAGAAATCACTGGTGATCCTTACAATCTGATTGGCTCTCAGCAGTGCGATTTATTCCCAAATCGCACTATTTTTTGCTCTAAATCGCACTATTTCCCCAGCCAATGAGAAAGAAACACTAAAACAAAACAACCAATCGGATTTCCAGGCTTGTTTAGGGTTACCAATCAGGTTGCAGGGGAATGAAAGACAAAGAAAACCATTGTGTGGCGAATTTGTCAACTTTTGTTCCCACATGGATCAATAAAATATTGGCACTGACTAAAATCCAGTATTTTAGCGATTAAATAATTATTGTGTGGTTTCTAAAGGGTTGTAATAAAGTGGTAATTGAACTATATATAGGAGAAAGGAACACATACCGTGCATTTTTACCTTTCGACACGCCCATCCGAAAAATTGGTTTTCGCCCTGAGCGGGACTCGAACCCACGCCTCCCTGATTACTAGTTGCGCATACTAAGCCACTACACCATCAAGGCTACCACGCTGGCAACGCAACAGATTAATGAGGTGACTTAGCAGCGTGGAGATCCCTAGGGCCAACTTTTTCGGATGGGTGTGTCGAAAGGTAAAAATGTACGGTATGTGTTCCTTTCTCCTATATATAGTCTATACCTTTCATTTGCCTCAAAAGTTCTGACTTTCATGTGTTCTAAACCCTGTCTGGGGTTAGAGGCCAGGATACACACTCAAGTGAAGGAAAGTTAGGCCTTAGGGGATCCCCACGCTGCTAAGTCACCTCATTAATCTGCTGCGTTGCCAGCGTGGTAGCCTTGATGGTGTAGTGGCTTAGCATGCCAGACTAGTAATCAGGGAGGCGTGGGTTCGCGTGCCTCTCAGGGCAAAAACCAATTTTTCGGATGGGTGTGTCGAAAGGTAAAAATGCACGGTATGTGTTCCTTTCTCCTATATATAGTCTATACCTTTCATTTGCCTCGAAATTTCTGACTTTCATGGTAATTGAACTTCGTGTCGTGTAATTTTGGTCTGAAATCAAATTGCACTCCACTCAGTTCAATTACCATTATTAATACTTAAAATAGGGAAAGGGAATAATCTAATACTGATTTGATTTCACTTCTAGAGTGATGTTTCTGAAGCGTCTAAGTTTCTCTTAAACAATAACAATTAACGGAAACTTGCTGCGGAAGTTGCGCACTCAAACAACTACAGTTTCGTTCGTTCGGGAACCTCATTGAAACCACCAACAAAGCTCTTCCTTCTCTTCAACAAAGCTCTTAGCCCTCTTTCATCAGCACTTTACGCACCTCTATACTGCCCGAAGTCAAAGGAGTTTTATCGTTCAGTTTCGGTTCTCCCCGTCTAATGCTTCTCGTCATCACGGTTTGCTCGCACGTCTCTTCTGGCCGACGACAAAGGGGATTTATCGTTGATCTTCGGCTTTTCCTTTCCAGCGTCTTTTCTCTTCCAACTGCTTTACTGTATAACGTAAATAAATTAAATCGCGCGGTGGAAAGAGGTTATTCGGCCTCAATATTTCGTTGCAACGTTGTTTGACTTCCAGGACGGGAATGAACGAGCCAAAATCAGCCGAAATTCTAAAACGGAAAAGAGTAGGACAAAGTAAGCTTACCTTTAAAAGAAAACTTAACGAAAAAGAAATTCCGTGTGAGTGTAAAATTGATAAAGAATCAAAATAATGATTTCAAGGTACATGTACAAGAAAAACGCTATCGAGAACATATTTAAAGCGTTTATTCTAGCAATTCAACATTCATTACAAGTGTGCCAGACAAAACGCTTGCGTTCAATCAAGTTTCCTTGCGTGCCCAGAACTAAGGAAAGACAACGTGCTGGTTGAAGTGAATGACTAACGAGGATTGTAATCGTACGCATGCAGCGCAACGGTGCTGACCATTTTTTTTTTTTTTTTGGAGGAAATAAAACAGCATTTGCTAATAACGTTGAGTTGTCATGGGAAATGAGTTTTTACGAACACGCGTGTTTGGAAACGAGTAATTTTACTGAAAGGATATTTTGTTTTTTTACATATATCATAAAAATAGTCAAGGAAGCACATCTCATCAAAGAATTAAGTCTAGCACTCAGCAGCTGGGGCCTGGACCTACTTCCTATTTTACGGTGCACTAAAATGGTAGCGTGGTTTTCTATTACGTGATCGATATTTGAATAAAACATTGGACTGATGATGACGTTGTGATAACGTCGAAATGTTTCTGTATTTAATCCTTCTGTTTTGAGCCTCTAATTTTTTTGGATCCGGTCTTATGTTCCTAACAGAATCGCGTCAATTAGTGAGAAAAAAGTGAGACAAGATCAGTCCAGAGTGGAAAACACTCTCAGCATGAACAGGCAGTCCAAGCTGGAAGAAGATTTCAAACTCTTCGTGGACGAAGCGAGAATGGACGCGTGTGACCGGATCCAGTCATTATGTAAATCAGACGAAGATAGTTGTGTTCGCATTTATTATCCTCGACTAGCTTGTTTAATATTCGAGGTAAGTTTAAAATATGAAGTAAGTCCGGGCTCACGTCCCTCTCTGCCCAATAAATTGAGTTGATTTGGTTGATTCCCAGTTCAATTCCACCACGTTTTGTAAACAACGAATTGGGCCACGGCCTCGCGAGTGTTTAAATATTGCCGTGGAAACATAAAACTGAGAGAGCTGGTGCATTAAATACCTCTTATTCGATGGTTTAACATATAATATGCGCGGATATTTTGCGAGTTGCGTTGTATTTTGCGAGCAATCAGCAAAATGTCCGCGAGTATATTATATGTCAAACCATCGAATAAGAGGTTTATTATTCCACTGCAAAAAAAGATGTTATTTTGCTACAATTCAATTTGGTAATCTGTCCTTTAGGGCGCATGCGAACGACAGGGGCACCCAACGATCAATTTATTGTAAATTGTATTATTATACCCCAGTTAATGAAAATAAATGTTATTAAGGCATTTTCAGGTGTTTTTCAGTGTTGCTGGGAAAACATTATCTGTTCCTTTTTCCCAGCAAGACACACAAGAAATTTCCCAGCCAGCTAGTTAAAATTGGTTGGTTTCCCAGCCAGCTGATCAAATTTATTTCCCAGCCAGGAATTCCGCTCGCTTTCAAATCCCTCGATCCAAAACGACCGAACAAAAGCGACAAAACCGGGACAAAATATTCCTTTTTCGCAAGCGCAATCACTCTGACCAGCCGTCGTATGTTTGTGACTACTCTCTGGGAGAGGGAAGGAGTTCTTTTCTTTTTTTTTTTTTTTTTTTTTTT
>BLFP01001931.1:1775402-1790402 GCA_014634505.1 Montipora efflorescens
CTTCAGAATTTGTACTGCCAGCTCGGGTTGAAATGCTAGAAAAAGTCAGTCATTCCCAGGCAAAACCTCTATCAATAACAAAATTTCCCAGCCAGCTAATCGAAACACCTGTATTTTTGCCAGCCAGCAAGATTCCTCTGGGGAACAGATAATGTGAGGAACAGATTCGTTGGGTGCCCCTGGAACGACGAAAACAGCTCAAAAATCCAGCCAAATGTCCTTACTTTGATTGAATAAACGCAATGACAAGTGACAGCCGATGACAAGTAAAACCTCAGGCTTTGCATCCTGTTGAAAACAATTTCTTTCATTGAAAAACTCCCGTTCCGTCCGTATTTGCTCTGTTCTAAACTGGTCAAACCGGGACACTACAGTGTATTACCGTTAAACATTTTGCGCGTTCTCTTGACTAAATATGGTAAAATGGCGCAATAATAGTGGAATAATAATATGTTCACTTATTATTCCCCTATTAATAAGTGCTAATAAGTACTAATTAGTATAGGAAATCGTATAAACGCGAGTGCATTTCGTAATTTATGGGCACGAGTGATGTTTTGAAAGTTCTCAAAATTGCACGAGCCGTAGGCGAGTACAATTTGAGAACTTTCAAAACATCACGAGTAACCATAAATCACGAAATGCACGAGCAGGTTCATACGACTTTTTATTTATTATATTCTCAACAAAATTACTCAAACGCGCTGCTTTGTTTGTGCTCGTATTCTTCCAGTTTTGGGTTTAGTTTTCTTTCAGTCGCCCATGTTTGCCAGACATTCAACCAGGTCTATGTAGCTTTCAATGTGTTTTTGTTTTTCGCAATTTCTTTAAGTTGCTCACCGATGTTTTGGTTTGACAAAGCAAACCGACTGTCAGCCACTTTTTTTCACTTTGGTGTTCAAGTTTGGCGCATCCCCGGTGTTTCCATAGCAACTTCCGTATTGCACTCTATAACCTATTTATGCATTCGCCATTGGCCAATCACAAACAATTTTGAGAACTTTGAAAACATCACTCGTGCCCATAAATCACGAAATGCACTCGCTTTCATACGATTTCCCATACTTATTATTCCACTATTACGCCATTTTTCCGTGTTTGGTCAAGAGGACTCGCAAATACACTGTAGTGTTCCGGTTTGACTGGTTTAGAACAAAACAAATACGGACGGAACGGGAGTTTTTCAATGAAAGAAATTGTTTTCAACGCCATACAAAGCCTGAGAATTTAGCTTTTCATCGCTTGTCGCTCGTCATTTCGTTCATACAATGCTGTTTCCATCTTTCGCAATCGCCCTGAAGGAGAGATGATGCATTTTTTTAGAAACACTATTACCAATTAAAATTGAATCAAAATAACACCTTTTTGTAGTGGAATAATAAATCTCTTAGTCGATGGTTTAACATATATTGCTCGCGGACATTTTGATCATTGCTCGTATTTTTCCTCGCCCCTGCGAGGCTCGGAAAAATACAACGCAACTCGCAAAATATCCGCACGTATTATATATTAAACCATCGAATAAGATGTGTTTAATATGAGAATTTACGAGACTAGAAAACCTAAAACACAGCATAATCTTTGAACATGAAATTGACAGGGAAAGCAACCAAAGTATAGGCTACCACTGGCCTTTTGTTTGCATTAAGAAACACCTGCCACTTAAACTGTCTCTGTGGTATAAACATCTGGACGAAACTTGAAAGAAACTAGTCGAGAAATACGAGCCATCATTCCTACACGAGGCCACCAGTTAAGAAAGCTTTAAATCTCCTTTAAGAAATTGTTCATGTCTTACAGTGAGTATATTAAGTTATAAAAAGTGCAAAAAGTTTGGAAAGCACCAGGGGAGAGCAAAAGTTGCACCTAAGCAGCTCTAGCTACACGAGTGCTCTCCAAACTATCCACACAGTGAACATAAGCAAATGGTAAAATAAACATGTTCAGTACATTTCCGGTGAAGAAACAGAAGGTTGGTGTGGGTTTCTTTATCATATTGGCATGCGAAACAAAATAGAAATACGACTTGCAATTAAGATACTGATCACTGATTTTTACTTATAGGCAGCTTATGAGCAAACAAAACAAGCAAAACAGTCATTTGAAGAGATCTGCAAAGACATCTCTAGCCGTTTGATTCATAATGCTCCGGATTTGATCCATCAATTCTTGTCTTTTAGAAAGGTATGACAGTGAAGCCTACAAGCTTCCAAAAACGTCTTCAAGTAATTTTTCTATCTCAGTCAGACAGATTATCGAAACTTTACTGCGCCCCATTGAGTGTGACGCTTTTAGTGTCCACGTTTAAAATATTATTGCGATCCTACGAAACAATAGAGCAAATAAATCAAGTCAGCAAAGGTATAGCAACGTTAATTACCTAAAATTAACAAAATGATAACAAAAAAGGAGTGACAAGAAGCAATTTAGGTCAAATTTTCTTTGAAAAAGGAAAAGGGAAAATGTTCCTTTGAGTGAGGTGCGCCATGTCTTGTTGCCCCCGCGGGGATTAAATCCCGAGGAGGCATCATTGTATCTTGATATAGTATTACATATGTAGTGTGTATGTTGTTGTGGTTTAATTTTGTTTTTCGTTTGAATTTTTTCAAACCAGTTTAAACCAGTCTTAAATTTTTTAAACTGCTTTTTTAATCAACTGTCAAAAAAGGGATTTTTTTTCGGGGGGAGCGGAGGGGTGTGTAGTTAAAAAAAAAAAAAACAGGGGCTTGGTTTTTTAGGGGATCTTAAAGGAACTAGAAATATTTTCCTCCCTTCCACTCACTTACCCCTCCCTGATTCTCTCCTCTCTCTCTTTCCTATCCTACCCTTCCTTCATCCATCTACTTCTGCTTTAGTTCCACCAACCACGAACCAGTATTCTTAACCCAAAAACCAAGACAACAGTTGTTTTAGACTAAACACTGCAAATAAGTGATTACTCCAATCTCTACAATGCGTGACAATCCCTTACCTGGAATGCAGTGTCTTACACTTGCAGACCGCAGACTGTCCCTAACCTTACATGAAAGCTAATCATTCAAAAAAGTGCTAATTAACCCTAATAACATAGAGGGCAAAATTACTGAATACTGATTGGTCAATGAAGAGGGCATTTTTTCTTAATTTTGCTTGAGAAGAGGGCAAAATTACTCGCTCACGATTGGTCGAGCGCCAAAAATTCTCGCTCCTGATTGGCTGAACGTATCTCTTCCACATTCAGTTGGTTTCTTCTGTTTGAGCAAAACAACTTCGTCTTCATCGAAGTTTGTCTTTTAATTCGCGCTGCATTCGCCGAAAAGGCATAAAGATTAAGAACTGGCTTTAAAAGATGATCTGAAATTTGAATTTTCGAGTGACAAGAAGAAGGGGAAAAGGTTTTTTTCTTGAAAAGCTTAAAACTTGGATCGGCTTACATGGCGCCCGGCGTAGCGGGATTGTGTGGTTGAAAAACAAAATGATTCCTTTCGTCAAAGGCTTTCAGTTTACCACGACATCTTGCAGCTCAACGAAAAAGGTCACAGAACAATTCGCCATTGAAGGGAGGAACGAGTAGCTCAAATTTGGTGGATTTTTTTGGACAAACCGTTTGCTATGTTTACGGATGCGTATTTGCAAGTGGTAAAAACCTCTACATCACAGGTGAATAAAATAAATTGAAGCTTAACATTTGGTTTAATCGTTGTTACAGTTGTTCGGGAATGAAACTCGTATTTTCCTCTCGAGTGGATGTAAATAAAAATCATCTATACTCGTTTTGGACACAAAGAGCAAGTTGACTTGCTTGTCTGTTTGTCAGTTGTTTTGCTTCCGAGCGAACGAGTGTTTTAACTCAGCTTAGCTGACTATTTTTCGAGGTGTCTCAACAGTGTTAAGAAAATTTTGCCCGCTATGTTATTAACAAGTAATCGCAATGGGTCCTCGTAAAATTAAGGATTAATATCACTTGTGTTTTCAGAAGTTGAAAAACACAAGTGATATTAATCCTTAATTTTACGAGGACCCATTGCGATTACCTATACTAATCACTAAGGTGAGCATTTAATCCTAAACACTAGAAATTGTTGTTGAATTTTTGTATCAATAGTCAACCTGCAGGTTTATGGAAAACCGAAGAACCATAAAAAACTTTTGGCCAATAGTGTACTACTGTTTTGTTAATGAACCGTTTTACAAATGGTCTTGATATCACAAGTGTTACAAGTATTTTTCAAAGAACAAGTACATTCTGGAATTTAAGAAACAGGTTTCGATGTTTCAAACATTGTCACCATCAATCATAGTCAGAGTATAACAGAAAGATTTTTAATAGATGATCCGTATATATGAATATCAATACAATGATTCTTTATAGATGAAATGTTCGTTACAAGCAGATAAATTCAAACTAACCAACAATATTATAGAAAACACAACTGACATAACGGTAAAAGCTTAAAGGCCCACACTCACCCAAAAGTCATTGCGGTCTACGTAAAGATATTAATACCTTTGCAGCAACCCGAGTGGGGGAGATACAACAGAACACCAACGCTGACGATTGGTATGGGGCAGAAAGTAAAAACAACATCGCAGACTGGCTGACTCACGGCAAAAAAACAAACGACCTAAACTCAGAAAGTATTCGGCAAAAGAGACCCGATTGTCATGAATTGCCCGAAAGTGAATGGCCAATTAACAAGGCTTTGACCAAAGAGCGGACCTCCTGACCAAGTCAAAGTAGCATACAATGTAACGCAGACCTGACAAATTAATAAGACAGACACACTTGCATCGAGACTTAACATAGAAAGATACTCAAATTTTGACAATCTACTAAGAGTGACAGCCCGGATATTATTACTTTACCAAAGAAACCAAAACCTTCATTCAAGAACGCAGCAAAATTACTCGTCTCTGTTGATGTAACAAAAGCGGAACATTTCTGGATTACCGAAGCACAAAGACATATGCACGCAAACATTTAAGAAAGGAAAATACAAACGTCTATGCCCTAGAAAAAATGAGTAAGGAATATACGCGGCTGGAGGACGAGGTGAAAGATGGATTGAGATGAGTCGCAATAAAAATGAAGTAATACTGCTGCCCTATGACCATAGATTTTCCCGCCTCCATGCTGAACATATTCACAGACAAGGACATCTCGGTGTACTCGCCACGTCCAGTAAAATACGCTCGAGGTTGTGGATATTTGCATAGTGAAAATGGTGAAATCCATCCGATACAACTGCGTGATATGCAAGGAATTAGACAAGTGGTTATTCGAAGAGATTATTGGAAAATTAGCAGTGGAAAGACTGAAGCTATCACCCGCATGGAGCTCCACAGCTATTGATCTCTTTGGTCAGTTCAAAATTAGAGACGAAGTGAAGAAAAGAACATTTGGGAAGACATATGGAGTGATATTTAACAGCTTGACTACACGTGGGGTACACGTAGACCTAGCTGCGGATTATAGCACTGAAAAATTTCTCATGGTCCTCAGAAGATTCGTATCAATTAGAGGTTTTCCCCCCAAACTTTATTCAGACAATTGCCCTTATTTGGTAGCCGCAAACGAGGAACTAAAAAATGTAGTTAAGGGCTGAAACCAGGAGGAACTCAAAACATTTGGCGTGATGGAAGGATTAAAGTGGGGTTTTTCCCTAGCTGATGCACCATGACAAAACGGCGTTTCTAAAGCATTGGTTAAGTCCGTAAAACGAGCAATAACAGCAGCAATCAGTGATCATGTTATGACATTTTCCGAACTGCAAACTGTTTGCTTTGAAGCAGCAAATCTTGTGAATGAAAGACCAATCGGAAGACACCCTACTTCACCTGATGATGGTACCTACCTCTGTCCCAATGACTTATTACTAGGAAGAGCGACATCAAGGGTACCAAGCGGACCCTTTAGACAGACTTTAGACTTCCGCCGTATATTTGAATTCGTTCAATGTATCGTGAGCTATTTCTGGAAGAAGAGGACTCGAGATTACTTTCCAAGTTTACTCATCCAGCCAAGTGGCACACTGCATAGCGAAATCTTCGTGAAGGCGATGTAGTCTGTATCCAAGATGCAGACCAGATAAGAGGACAATGGAAGCTTGGGACTGGGCTTAAAGCCTTTCCCGTGGAGGAGATGGTAGATAAAGTAAGGAAAGTTCGAGTGCAGTACAAAAATCCTAAACCAGGAAAAGCTGTCAACTAGTACAGTGGCAGAGGTTTTGTTACCGTTGAACGAGCAGTAAACAAATTGGTTGTTATGATACCAAAGGGAGAAAATAAAGACACAAAAAATTGAACTATTACTAATTTTTCAGAAATTGAAATACTCTACGTGGAACAGGACTTGAGATAAAGTTTGTTTTTTTAATGTAACTTTCCTTTTCGAGTGGCGGGGAAGTGTTTCGGTATAACACGAAATTCATGTAATGACATGACATAACAATCGTTGATTAGTAATGTCATTACTACTAGTTGCGAAACTTGGAAGACACCAACTGGTACGTGAATATTATTCTTATTTAAGTTGTTTTAACATTTGCTTGACTGATTTTAATTCATATTAATATCTTTACGTAGATTTCGAATATTACCTTCTGTACCACTGTACATTTTGGATGAAATAAACCGTGAGCAATTAGAAGTGCAGTTTTTTTCAGTTTTGTTTTCAAATGCGTGATCTAATTGGCTGAATGCACTCGGGTGAATCACTCGGGACACAACATGTCAGCTATTTGTTAGTGATTGTATTGAGAGTTTTGTATACGGATCATCTTGCTAACATTTTACTGTTATACTCACTATGGCTGATGATGATGTTTGAAACATCGAAACATGTTCCTTAAATTCAAAAGTGTGGTTGCTTTTTTGAAAATACCAGAACCATTTTAGCTGTCACATTTCTTTCATTTTCAACAGAAAAGGTATTCATCCGTTCCCATAACCTTCGATGTAAGCACATCAAGGCAGGAGATGGAATATCCACCAGATGTCGTTGATGCGTTTTTGTTGAGCTTGAAAGAATCTGCAACTGCTCATAACGTGACATTCTGTGTGACGGTGTGTATTGCCATCAGTACCATCTCAAGTTAAAATAGGGAAAAAAATCTGAATAGTACACGGTTTTCCTTTAATTGCTTTTAAAGTAGTTTACAACACTATGTTGATTTGAAGTTGTGCTTTCATACTAATTGGGGATATAATGAGCTTCGGGGTGCTTCAATAAAGGTCCAATCCCCGAGGTCCAATCTGTCGAAAGCTGATCCCATCATTAATTAAGTTGCTGACAATGTTAAGTTACATGCTGAGACAAATGCCATCAAACCTTGGTTTCATTCCTTAAAAAATTCACGCAGCACTGTGAGGGAAGTTTACAGTTAAAATTGTTATTTATGCTAACGTGCTCGGACACCATTGTTCAAGAAAGACGCTAACATTTCGATTTGCATATCTCACATCTTCTATTGGCGTCTTTTGTTGGCCCGCACCATTAATGGGCAAGACCATTATGTTAGAATCTTTCCAAGCTTTGTTAGCTTCAGTAAAGGCGGCTATGGACCTTTTGTTCATAACCATATTAGTTCAAATTTGGTGTCACTTCTTGTTGCCGGTAAACTGATCTCAAGCAAGGCAGCTTCAACGGTTTCTTTGGTTATCATAACCAAAAACCCCTTGAAGCTGCCTTGCCTGAGCTCATGATGAGGACAGGGAAGAAGTCATGAAATGTGTTATTCATGCTGACGTGCTGGGACGCAACTGCCCAACGAGATTGATTGCATCTCAATTTGTGGAGACTAGTGCCATTGACTCTTAAGATTAAGAAAAGTGACTCTTTTCAAACTGATAGCACCGGTTTCTCTCGTACCCTCTCCAATTAACGTTTTTCCCAAAGAAAACGGTAACGTTTAATTGAATAACAATTAAAATATTGTAAGGCGTACATTTTAGCACTGTTGGAGCTCGTTTTAGCGAATGGATTTTACCAAATGCGAGCTCAACATGCATCCAATGTCAAGTCTGGTTCCGTTCGCAAAATAAAGTTGCTAAGATTCTTACAACTTTAGTAATGACGTTTGCGCAAAATTCCCTTTGGCAAAACTGAATGCAATTTTTCCATTTTTTTCTTTTGTCTCGAAGCAAAAAAGTGTTGTTTTTCAAAGATATTCAAAAAGCCAAGGAACGAGTTTTTCTTTTTTTTGTCTCTAAATATTACTTTCATTGGCGAACCACGTTTACATATACCATGGTAATACAGCCACTTACAGAACTTAATAGCCAAGGAAGGAGTAAGCAGAATGAAAATAAACAGACGTAGATGGGTAATTATATGAAGAAATTAAGTTGATATCTCTCGCAAAATAAAGTTTACTCAATGAAATTTGTATTTTAATAATATAGGATGTCCAAAACACTGTCTGGAAAAAATGGCATTCATGGTTCCAAGAAGACAGATGGTTCAAGCCAGAAGAAAAAATTATAGGGGATCCTCAAATTGTCTCTTACATTAAAAAATGTATTGAGCTAACCTGGCGAATGGTTACTCAGGTCCCAGAAATGACTCTGGAGTATCAATCAAAGTATCTCGAGAGTGATTTTCACACTGTCGCGGCACATCGCAGCAGTCCCGCCATGCACAACAACACAGCCTCTGAAAAACAGGAGATTGGCCTTTACATTTGGCCTGGGCTACGTGATGGACGGGGAACAGTGATTCGACGCGGGGACGTGATCTGCAAGGTGGCAAAATGAGCCAGAATTAAGCAGATATTTACAAAACCTCTTGGTATTTAGCCTTGGCATGTTTTCACTTTCCTCGATTATGGGACATTTTAATGCTTTTAAAAGTATCAATTTAGTTGATTGAAGAGATTGTTGATTGTGCTCTAAGCTTCGTTCTAATCCAGAATAATAACTTGAAAAGCTAATGGCTTTTGAGGACCTCAGTTCGCTCTTAAGTTGAATTGCAAAGCTTGGCGCATTTATGTGAAGAATGCCCTTGTCGTATTTATAGTCATTACAAGCAGTTAATTTAACAAGGGGAGGGCTTTAACGCTGGTATCATTCGGAAAATCAATGAGTATTCACAGCTTACAAGCATAGCTGCTGGTGAATGTCATAAGACTTTGTCAAAGTAAGCATCGAGTGTAAAACCTCTTCTTGACCTCTAGTGTTTTAAGTCTTCACTCAAGGCAAATATTTGTGAGAAGGACAATTCAAGTAAACATAGCAAATTAAAGAAACCCAACTTTATGAACTTGAACAAAATCCAAATGACAGATAGACAGCGCAACAACTTCATTTGCTTTTAAATGTAGTGCAGTTAAACGCTCAGGGATTTCCAAGTGGGTGAGCGAGGGAAACGAAAATCTGCAATGGTCCTTGTACCATTTTACTACTTGCATTCAGATCTGAACTTAACTCATTCGGACGTGATAGATTTCAAACAAATGTAGCAAAGAACTCAACACGGGCACTTCGAGCGCTGTCTGTATCGCGGATAGCCTTCTGTGGCGCCAAGCTTCACAGTAAAAACAAAACGAATGCGAATGTCCGCAGACCTTAACAAGCTGACCATGCTACCTAACTGGAAAAAGCTTTGCGTTTCATGTTCTTTCAGAAAAGATAATCACTGGACTCGGTTACCAGTGACACCCAACCAAAATTATTTCCAAAATGGCATAATAATAGGCAAAAAACCTACATGAAAACGCTAATAAAAGTTTATTTTCAGTTTTTGTAAATTTTGCTTCAAAAAAGAAGGTGTTCCACACTCCCAGGATGACTATGAGCAAACTTCCATCTCCCAGCTAGATAGTGACGGTAGTTCCTTCAGCTACGAGGCTGGTATCAATGGAAGCCGACGGTGCGCCTTTTACCCCCCTCCCTCTGTCAGTGCTCCGTTTTAAGGGGATTTAAAGCTATAGCTACACGGATCAGAGGAAAGTCGAAACAGACGTTTAAGTCACCGTGGATTGATCCGGGAACCTCTCGCTCCGAAAGCCGCGCACTAGCCAACTGAGCCACACTAATAAAACTTTTACCCCAACAGTGACGTTGTGTCACTGTTTCCCAGACAGCAAAGAACCTCGTGAATCTAAACCGATCGCCAAACGGCTCAAAACAGGTTTTTTTTCTCAACATACAATAAGCTGAACCAGCGGTAAGCTTCTCGTTCACGAGTTTTCCTCCAGTCTCCCTCAGCTCCCTTAGTTTCTGTTCTCATCCAGCCAGCATGAATTGAAATGCTGAAAATATTTAAAGTTTCCCAGCGAAAAATTAAGAAAATTAATAACTTCCCATCCAGCTTAATTTCCTCTGCGGAAAGGAAAGGAACTTTATTTAGGTGTCTGATTGTTATAGCGCTGGAGCACTAACTGGGGATACTGTCAATTGAAATCAACAAATTAACGCAAGTCAAATCAAATGTTGGTTTTTGATGGGAGGGCAAAACCGGAGCGCCCGGAGAAAAACCTCTCGGTGCAGAGTAGAGAACCAACAAACTCAACCTATATATGATGCCGAGTCCGGCAATCGAACCGGGAACACATTGCCCCCACCACTACTCCATCCCTATACCCCAAGCGGAACAGATATTTTGCGGAACATCTTCGTTGGATGCCCGTGGGCTACGTCGATTGTCTGAGTTCTTGTAATTGAAAATTGAAAATTATTGTTGGGGATAATTGGATAGTTGGATATCAAAATCCTACCTAATAGTCCAGTAGCAAAGACCAGAAAATCAGGGCTTCGTTCAGCCCACGAGTTGGAAAAGGTTTGAAAGTGCATTTTATTAGACCAGTACCTCCTGAGTAAGTCTCACTACGTCCTAAAGTCGAACAGTGGTATACGATCCGAGGTAAAAGAAGGTTTTTCTGCGTCACTATTTCTTCCGCGTAAAAACGAGGCTACAAAGTCCGTGACATTTGTTTGCTCCTTTTCTTACACCCTTATCAGCATTTGTGGTCTAAATACCAAGTCTGTACAAAATAATTGCTTCATCGACGGTGGCGACGTCATGTGACAAAGAAAATTATGACAGTGCAACGCGCCTTACCGTGGCCACCCAACATTTGACAATTACGAGTAAATACGATAACACAACAACCCATGCAACGGTGTTCAACTTACAACTGTGCGAACTTTGCAAGGAGGCGTAACTGTCAATCAAATTCACCAAGAAAATGAGGTTTCTCTTGAATTCACACATCCTGATTGTAAAACAAAATTTTCAGGTGGCCACGGTAAGGCGCTTCGCCCTGTAAGAAACCCTCAGAACATGTGAAAAATCCTTGTCTTTTTATAAACAAGAATACAATTTCATTCTCAGCCTCTCTTATCACAAACGTTTTAAAATTTGGCTCTCTAAAACGTTAACTGCACCTTTTATAGGTATTTTGCTTTTTGTTTAATTAATTACTACCGTGAACGATTTGGAAAGCTGACGTTCGAGCGTAAGCCCTTTCGTCAGAGCGAATAGAAGAATTGTGGGTGTTGTTGGTTTTCATGAGGGTGTGGAGGAGCTTTGCCATCCGCGAAAATATGGTGACATGAATTTGTGAATAAATTAATGAAAGAGGCGTTCATTGACTCCGTGACGACAGACTGTACCTAGCTGAAAGATAAAGTTTTGTTCCAGATTTTTACGGCTTTCTGTGTTCCCGCGGTGAAAGGATAGGCCGTAAATTGTCATGTTGCGGTGGGAGTGATTAGGAAGATTAAAATGGCGCGCAACTGGTTTTGATGCATATGTGTTGTTTCTTTGTACATCTCGACGGTGTTCACGAAAGCGGTCCGTTCATCGTCTCCCTGTTTCGCCTATGTAAGTCTTCTTACATAGTGTACAGGTTATGCAATAGATGACATTTACGGAGATGTGCATGTAAACTGTTCAGTGATTTTAACGGTTAGATTCGGTCCTGAGATTAACCATGTTAAAATTAAAAGGACAAGTTTTGCATCGTGTGCGTGTACATTTAAAAGTTCCCGGTTGGTTGTCAGACTTAAATGCGCTCCTAACTAGAAATCGTAATCCCCAACAATGAAGGCCTCTCCAAGCACTCAACGCCCTGTTAAAAAACCGAACTCGGAAACTTACTTCGTCTAGCCGAACTGGTTCTCACACTCAACTCTTTTTCATTTGGCGACAGCTACTACAAACAAATCAACGGTGTTGAAATGGGAACTAAAATGGGACCTATTTTCGCCAACCTTTTCGTAGGCTATATATATCGAAGATGAATTTTTCTATCTGCAACAGACAAAAACAGGATCTTTACAAACGTTTCATCGACGACTGCGTCGGCGCTACTTCATCCAGCAAAGAGGAACTCAACCTATCATTACTTCAGTCAATTCTTTCCACCCGGCTATAAAATACACCTGGGAAATTTCCGAAAATTCACTTGCTTTCCTCGACATTAAACTTTCAGTCAACGACAACGGTTTGTTTACAACCGTACACTACAAACCAACCGATTCCCATAACTACTCGCTGCATTCGTCCTCGCATCCACAACACATAAAAAATGTTACGGGGGTGCAGGGATGGCGCAGTGGTGAGAGCACTCCCCTCCCACCAATGTGGCCCGGGTTCGATTCCCTGACTCGGCATCATATGTGGGTTGAGTTTGCTGGTTCTCTACTCTGCACCGAGAGGTTTTTCTCCGGGTACTCCGGTTTTCCCCTCTCCTCAAGAACCAAATATTTGATTTGAGGGTTGTAACCGGCGGACGTGTTCTTGCTAGCTCCTTGAGATGAAATTCAAAACTTGTAAAATAATGTAATCAACGAAGGCGGCTTGGCTTTCATTCGCTTAAATAACATGGGAAAAGAAGACGCCCTAGCCGATAGTCGTAAACGGTTAAGGGAAAGCGGCTCACAGACTGACGGGGAAGATGCGTTCGACGAAGCCGACGGCCATTGTCGTGGCAAACTAGATGAAGTCAGTGAAAAGCTCGACAAAGTGCTAACAAGACTCGGCGAGTTAGAGGCTATGCAAGGTAGAGTGGTAGAATTGGAAAAAGAAAATAAAAGTTTACAAGAAAGCCTGAACACTGCTCAAAAAGACATCGTCGACCTAAATTCGTCTTCAACCGCCACGTATGCAACACTGGAAACCCACGCAAAGAATCTGGAAGACCTCAATGCTAAAATAAAACATCTTGAGTGCCGCAACATCAAGCTAGAAGCATACACAAGACGTGAAAATCTCAAAGTGTTTAATGTTCCAGAAGGAAGAGGTGAGTCAACTTCTGCTGAAGATCAATTGAAAAAAGTGATGCGCGATAAACTTAAGATCCCAGAGGAAGATATCGAACAAATCCGTTTAGAATGCGTTCACCGCATCCCTACTAAGAAGAATACCAGTCAAGGACAGAACTCCAAACCTAGGCCTATTATAGCTAAATTCAGCTTCTTTCAAGACAAGGAGTATGTTTGGTCTTTTGTTAAAAACTTGAAAAACACTAGCATTTCAATTGTGAATGATTTCCCCCGGGAAATTGATGAAATACAGAAAACGTTATATCCCATCTTGAAAAAGACCAAACAGAGAAAGCAAACAGCCTATTTTAAAGTTGATAAGCTAACTATAAACGGGCAAATCTACAGAGGTGAAGAAACAACCAATCTCCCATACTACGGTCTCATTATGGACACAAGAAACAGCGGAAACCAAAGCCAAAGCGGTCACAGCGCGACAGCACATCAATAGTTAAGTTTAGTTTAAGGTTTATGTGTGTAATAAGTGTTCAAATATTTAACCCTTCTTGTTTAATTAGAAATGTGAATACTTTGGAAACTTCTTACTTCATATGTTACTGTTTGTTTTTCTGTAGATTAATAATTTGTTTTAGGCGAATATTATCGGTTTATGTGCACTATACTTTCTTGCACTCTGCTATATCATCGATTTCATTTTCGTTTTATATGACTTCTTCTAGAAGACCACTTCTCCGATTCAGCTACAATGACCGATCATTCTCTTAATCTACTATCTCTCACTGCGAGGGGACTAAGCAATTTCAGAAAAAGGCGAACAATTTTCACGTGGTGTCGAAAACGAAACTCGGATATAATATTCCTGCAAGAAACTCATTCGACATTGTCAACACAGTTAAAATGGAAAAACGAATGGGGTGTAGAACTTATTTGCTCCCATCGGAGCTCAAACTCTCGAGGTGTTGCAATCTTGATCAAAAAAAGGTCTTGATTGCGTTATTCACTCTCAAATTGTAGATACATCGGGGAGGTGTATCGTTGTTAAAGCCGCTATCAAAGATAAAATGTATGTTCTTGTAAACATTTATGCACCAAACAAAGACGAAGACATCATTAAATTCCTCAAAATTGTGTTAACTAAGCTGCAGACCGAAAATTTAGATTCAGAAGAAAATATTGTGATTGGAGGCGATTTCAATTGTCCTCTGAATCCTACATTGGACAAAAAAGGTGGCATAATGACGCCTAGGAAATCTGTGATAAATTTCATCAACGATGTCCAAAGTCAATTAGATCTTGTAGATATATGGAGAGTTAAAAACCCACAAACTAAAAGTTTCACCTGGAGTCAACAATCTCCGCTGATATTTTGTCGCCTTGATTATTGGTTGATTTCTAACAATTTACACGACTGGGTCAAAGCCACAAATATAATCCCCGCCATCAGAACTGACCATTCTGCTATCTATTTAGAATTTGAGAACGTGGACAAAGAAGCTAAGGGTCCTGGGTTCTGGAAGATGAACACCTCCATATTGAAGGATGATGAGTACATTGATGACCTTACAACAATGGTACCAATTTGGATCACGGAAGGCCGAAAAGAACTTTCCGACCACCGTAACATTTGGGACTGGATAAAATATAACATAAGAGCTTATGCTATAAAACATTCCAAAAAGAAGGCAAAGGAGAGAACGAATGAGGATCAAAACTTGAAAAAGAATATACTGAAGCGAAACAGGTTTTCGAAACGAACCCCAATGATTCGAATGGCAACAGTTTAAATGCGGCTAA
>BLFP01001931.1:1800402-1813322 GCA_014634505.1 Montipora efflorescens
TAATTTACATAATTTACAAAACACCCGAGACGGAAGGAAAAAAACCTGCGAACACTTGTACAGTTCTTCTTTTTCCATTTCTTCGATGAGAGTAGAAAACGTCTTTTGATTAGCAAACCAGTCTAAGAATATTTGTAAACAGAAGCCTTTACGCAACTTGAATTTACGAAAACATCGATCGTTTATTGTAAATAATTTTGACTTATTATTATTCCCACTTACCATTAAAAATCTTTATTCCACACTTTGTTACCACTTTAGTCTTTTCTGGAATAGCATCGTTCATGAGTCTGTCAACCTCTTCTTCAGAAATATTGGTAAAACGATTTGAAGAAGCCGTTATTGTTTTAGTTTAGTTTTTTTTTTAGTTTTAGTTTTTTTTTTTCAAAACGCTGGCTTTTTGCTACTCACTATCTATCACTCAACAGATGGTGAGTAGCGAGCCAATCAGATTACGGGATTCATGATAGCATGTGAGTGGATTTCTACTAATGCGAACTTGCAAGTGATCAGCTCCCAGATGGCTTGAGAGCTCAGTTGGTAGAGCAAGTGCAGCATAATCGAGGAGGATTGCTAAACATAGCATTTTTAAATGTATTTTGGTATTTAAACGGTAGATATAGGCATATTTTTATGCCCTAAATTGTTTTCATCTGTTCGGATTTCCTAGCTGAAGGTCTTGTGATCCGAAAATTATACGGATCAAAACTTACCTTTTCAAAAATTTCAGCCAGAAAAAAGGCTCCCGAAAATTCTAGGCGACCTTTTATGGTAAGAAATCCGTTAGAAATGGGCAATTATACCATTTTTTAGATCTTCGAAAATCCTAGGACAGGCAGGCAAACAAGAAATTTTACAACAAATGTTCCGAAGATTCTAGATCTCAAATCGTCTTCCGAACAGATATTTTCCGAAAATTGACGTTGGGTGCCCCTGAAACTTCACAAAAGAAACTGCAATAGCGTGACACAACACCTATAAATTCACTTTCAAACGGCCGTTATTTTGATCACTTGAAAATGAGGTCAGGATGAGTTCAAAACATGGTATCCTATCACCTATCTTTGAAAACGTACCAGCCAAAGTAAATATTAAATTTTACCAAACTCAAAATGCGTTTGCACCAATACTTGACGGCCTGACACTACGCAATGAGTCGTAAATGCTTGAAGTAATTAAGCGTACCTGGAAAACTCTTTTTTAATTTCTTTTTGAAGGAGAAGACAATCTGCGAATCCCCCAACCAAGAGCATCACTTGGACCTTCGAAAGTTGAGGTTTACTAAGAAGAACTCTCAGATGATCTTTCATGGCTTCAAGCACTGGTTCAAAAAGGCTCATCATTGCCGTCGGACTCAAGCAGAGGTACTCTTCGTTGAGTATCCTGACATCACCTGAATCATACCGCTTTAACTCTTTACTGCGAGAGTCATTTATATATGAAAGGAAGCTGCGAGGCAAGCGGATTCTGGAATCTTTCCCTTCAAGTGAACGTGCCGTTCTTTTCTTCATTTCAAAGTCATCCATAATCTTTAGCCAGTCAGATGGGAAATGCTGGCGATAATCGTAAAGCTTTTGATCGCCAAACATCTCATCCAACAGAGTTTGAAACTGATAATTCACTTTCATACCACCATATGGCCCTCCAGTTACTTTATAGCTTTCTTTGATGGAGCCGTCATCCAGATTCTCGTGTACTGTTACATCGAGTGTGCCACCTGACACGGAAAGAAACTGAAATTGATTCATCAATCAATCAATCAAGTTCTCCTAATGACCGCTCATATAAATATTCGTAGCCTTGGGAATCAAGTTGCGAGGCAACAAGATATTCGTCTTGCGATCATACTCGATTCAACAGTGGCTGCTAATACCACCATATAGATGATATAGGTAATTGTACCTTCTCATAATATGATGGCTCTATACTTAATCTTATTCTGGCTATACCTATAGAATTACTATAATTATGGTGTCTTCTCATCTCGCATCACTCGGGCAACAACGAGTTTATGCTCAGTTAATGGGCTAAGATTTTCAGTCCTTTACAGAATTAAAATCAGGCAATACTATAAATAATAGTAGCCGTTGTGGGACTTGGGCCAAAATAATACTGTTTGACAAACTTGAACGCATTCATTTCGGAGCCGTCGGGATCATCTAAACTGGAGTACGCAAAGGGAGCTAGTTTTGAGTCTCAGGGGACTTATTTATTTCCAAATATTACTAGGTTTTTGTTTTGTCTAATAACTCAGAGCGTGAAAGTTCATTACAGTTGAGAGAGAAACTCAGAAAGTTGCAAGGGAACTGTGAAAAAAAATCCAGGCTCGACAATAGCAGGGCTCGAAGCCATGATACACTTATGTCCAGGATTGACCATAATTAGATGCACACACAATTTTGACATCCAACAAGAGGTGTCCCTTTAAGTCTAAGCATTTGCTGCTACCTACTAAGGACGTAAGAGTAAAGGTTAGTGTTATTTTTAGCTTAGGGTAAGCCTCACTTGAGTAGCAGCATTTGGGGGGGGGGCACTTTGTGACATTAACGGGCCATTTTCAGGTTACTGATCACATGGTACAAAAACCGCCGTACTGGAACGCAAATTGCGCACTGGGACATCTAAAATAAAACCATTTAATCTAAATTTTCTTTGGTTTACATGCCCCAGTGGGTATATGTGCATTCCAGTATGGCGCTTTTTGTACCATGCGACACTACCCTACAAAGGGCCCATTGTCTGTATTCTGTTGAAGTTGGGGAGAACAGTATTTAGAGTCAATCCTGGACATATCTATTGCAATTACAGTGGAAAGCCCCACCATCTAAGCTATCAAGCCAACTGGGAGCTGGCCAGTAGCGAGCTCTTACAAAATTTCATAAGAGGCGAATTAATGATAGTAAGATAATACCGGGTTCTTTTCAGGCTTCCGTTGCAAAGGCATTATTATCCTGAAATTCGAAGATCATTCTCGCTTTGGGTCGTCAAAGTCCGAAGTTCAGTAGCCCAAGTTGCTTCATTTATTGTATATAATCACTTCCAATCAGAATTTCACCATCAGTTATATTACGCAATGTAGGACGATGCCCACTCCACTTAAAGATTTGTTTGTCAAACGCGGGTCCAATAGCGACCTAAGGCACAAACTGTGTTTTAAAGCACTTGGACCAAGGTCAGATTTTGCGAAGAATTCTATTCCATACTTCGGAATTACCTCTTTACGCCATTTTAAAGAGATCTAATAAGAAAATAGGCTTAAAAGTTCATAAAGAGTCAGCGATTACTGTATTTTTGCTCGAGTGCGATAATTGAGATGGACAGTTTAAAGAGAAAACGCAGCGCGTGGGCAAGATACACTATTTTGAGACCAGTACGGGCTACTTCCTTTTCTGCACCACAATCCTTTTCATGCTTTCTTCTTCGAAAGACATATTGATATACATAACAACTCTGAGTTATGCTTCATAACAGGAATTTTCGAAAATTAATAGCAATTTACTTGTACTTCGATGCTCTGAAGAATGCCATTAAATTAACAGGAAGGAAAACAAGCAAGGATAATTATTTTAGTACCCACCGCCAATGTCCACAACCATGTACTGTGATTTCCCCTCCAGTGTGGTTTGCTTATCCGATAAAGGCTCAGCTAAATTTCTCTCTGTACAGAATACGGCCGCAGCTTCAGGCTCCAAGGCGATCATTAACTGCTTTGGATTTTCCCGTGATCCAATGCCAGCCTGTTACAAGAATACTGGCTGTTTTAAGAAAGATTTAAACTGAAAAAAATACCAGCAAATTTGAAAATCTCTCACTTCGTAGAGGGAGGTACCTTGCATTGCGACAGAAAAGGAACCAAAAAATGTAATTATATATTCGTACCTCAATAAATGGAAAATATCTCTTTATCCCAGTTGCATGCCAATCATAGCACTAGTTGGTCCCCCCAGTTGTCTTCTGATAGTGTGATGAAAAGCAGAGACCTTTTCGTTGTTTTCGATTCCAAAAATGATCGAATTAAAAATTGAATCACTATTTAAGAATAGCTAGCCTGCTCAAAGGCTCTCCGTGCGTCGAATGGCGTGCTGTCAACAGCTAGGGAATTGGCATTTTTCCCACTCGTTCCAATTCTCTAGCTGTGGACCACGCGGCATTCCTGTGCGCAGGCTAAGGAATGGTATGATCATATGACATGGAGATTAACCACCCCCAACACCTCCCCCCGACATAAACTACTAAAAAACGCCCAGTCTAAGACAAACTCCTTTTATTTACTAATCATAACGACGGGGCTTACTTTATCCTGAAACTAACCGCCGAAGGCACACAGCAGATAACGAATTGTAATTTCTCTTAAGGGTCTCGGTTCTTTTGCCCACCTCATAAGCTGCTTCTCTCATAAATTGCTTTGCTTTTGGCGTCCATATTGCAGGTACTGTTAAAACCCACTGGATATCCTCCATTTTGTAGCCTTCATCCTTTGTCTCCATTCTGATCATTTGCAAAGCTTCTTCTTTAAGGAACTTGATGGCGTGAGCGAACACTGTTTTGGCTTTGAGGCGTTTTCCATTCGCCGCGCGTATCATGGTGTCCAAACACAAGCTCTACGTTCATTAATAAGGACAAACTTTAGAACAGAAGAAAGGATACCATGCACGTTTCATAAAATTTACCTTGTTAATTCCACTAACCCTTTCCTATATATCTTTGACAAAACCGAATACTACGTATTTTCCAAAATGATAGAAGGTATATTCTTCAAGGTTATCTACCGGATGATTCACTATCCATCTTTTATAGTACAACTTAAGATTGTGAAAATGGTTTTGTCCTACCATACCCTAAATCCTAACAGTTACCTTTGAACACACCAAGCGAAATGTGTTTTCAGGTCTACTGACTGAACCTGCGTTGAGCTAGATGAAATTATCAAATAGAAACTTGATTCGAATTTCAGTCTTTAAACGACTGGAGCCTAGCAAAGTCTGTAACGAACATATGACAGTGAAGTTGAGGTTTTAAACCTTTGCAAAAACCGTGGACGATTAGCCTTGCACATCGTTAGATCAGAGAAGATCGTGATCAGTCAAAATTGAGTAAAAAATATTTATGAAAGTCAAGTAGACTATTGCTATTACATTTTCGTTTTGTTTTATCAGTCGTGCAATAGTCTATTTGACTTTCATAAATATTTTTTAAACATATGACACTTAAGAGCGGGATAAAATTAGTGAATACTTAATTGACCACTCCCCATAGGGGCTTTTCAGGGCCAATCTGAAACAATCAACGAAACAACAGAACACAACAACAACAACTGTTAAGAATCCCAACTGGCCGGAGGCAAACCAGTTGGCTATTTACAAGTGCAGCTGGGAAGTTGAACCAGGGACTACCAGGAACAAATTCCGCGAGTGGTCAGAGCGGGTCTTGAACCCGGGATCTCCGGATCTCAAGGCAAGCACCCTAACCACTGGGCCACACTGCCTCAGACTGTAATTCAGTCTTTACACGACTAAACCCTTAAATAAAGTCTTCGCCGAAGTGCGCTTGCTGCATGCTGTCACTCCTCTCCTATATCCTGTCTGGGGCAATTGAGCTAAAATGAACATGAGTCGAGACCATCTATGATTCAGTCCCCCCTCCCCCTTGTCAATGTTAATGGCAATTCCGGAGAATATTCAGAAAAGATTAAACCCCAGACATGGACACCATAAGTGAGGAAAGGATAGATAAGAGAGTAATAAGGCATGACAAGAATATGTTTGCTGACAAAATATCTCACTTTTGACAAGATACCAACAGTTTTTGATAGTTTAAAACAAAACTCATTAATATGACTTTTCCATGTTAAGTTGGCGTCAAATGTTATGCCTAAGTACTTAGTAGAGTCAACTTGTTTAATAAATTCATCATCAATTTTAATCCTTAACGACTGATTAGGTTTGAGTTTAATGGAATGAAATAGAATAAAATTAGTGTAAGAGATACTAAGTGCTAATCGATTACATTTCATCCATTCGGCAACAGATTTTAGTTCATGATGTAGGGTTGCTTTAAGGTGACTAAGGTTTTTGCTAGAAAAAAAAGTATCATGAGCAAATAGATGAAATGTTAGGAAGCAAGAAGAATTGGGCAACTCGTTTACATATAATAAGAATAAAAGGGGTCCTAGAATATATCCTTATGGAACACCACAAGTTACTGAGTTATGGCCATTAACATTAAACAAATTGTTTTCTTTGAGATAAGTAAGATTTCAACCAATCACGCACAACACCTCTTATTCCATAGTGGTTAAGTTTAGTTAATAGGGTTGCATGATTAACGAGATCAAATGCTTTTTTCAAGTCTATAAATATACCACAACCAACTTCATTATTATCAATAAACTGGTGAATAGATTTAGTAATGGAAATAAGAGCGTGGGTAGTCAATGATAGTAGGTCCTGAATAGACAACCTGTCCGCTGGTCCGCGGGCTCTACAAAGTCATGCGCCTGCAAATTTAGACTTTTCTTTTAACCTGTTTCCCTGTCCCTTACTGTAATATCAGGACGCTGAAAGCTCCATCATGACTGAGTCAGACCTATGTTTTTTACTCATTTCGTTCAACCAACAACTAACAATGAAACTAACAACTAACAATGCAAATAACAATGCAATGATCAAGGTTTGTCGCTACTCTGAATTTTTTGCTTTTTATTTTGTTATTGAGGAATTTAAATTTCACTCTCACCTCATCATTGTGCAAATACATCTTGAAATGCTGAAAAAACCAATGTTCCTTTTCATCAAGTATACTTTTGAGACTGAAGTACGTAGCTTCTGCGTCATAGCCAAAAGAATGAAATGATTGGTCTGGTTTAAGCAACAAGGAGGTCGGTGTTTTCATTGATCGATGACCCTGTTCGTTAATCCAAACTCTATTCATGAAAATGGAGTCTGTAACACCCCCCTTGTTGAACGAAAAAGCAAAACCGCTGTAGGTTGTTCCAAAATCAATGGCAACAGTTGCAAGGTAAGACTTAGAAATATGTGGAAGAGCTTCGCCAAGGTCTGTAAAAAAACATACATATGTATATATATTCAAAAGGTATAAAGACTTAGCATGCATGTCTACACGACTCCATAAGCTTGTAGCTTTAATTTTAATCGTGGTTAAATAAAGGTCATCTATCTATCTATCTATCTATCTATCTATCCATCCATCCATCTATTTGAACAGAAGCTTAACTCATTAAAACATCGATCCAGAAAAAAAATGGCTTTCGCTTCAAATGTGAAAAGTTCCATATCCAAAACTTTCCTCAAACTACAACATATTTATTTTTGAAAGTTGTCCAAGTTCATTTAAAAAGATACTTTATTTGATTTAACGCAATTACATTGACAGTCCCCTTTTAAGTAAATCTTTACTTTAATGCTTGATTTCTAATAGCTGTCATCGGTACAGCCATCTGTCGTGAAACGTTACCCAATATTCTAAGAACAATGAATACTTATAATAATCAACATAATAAGCGCGAGCAGGCAAAAAACTAAACTAAGAATACTAATGTGCATGTTGCGGCTGATGACCTGAATAAAAATACACTATTTGATTAGTTGTTTTTTCTTTTAATAGGATAAAACTATATTATTTCAAAGTTACCGTAGATCTGCGCTTTTTAGAGCAATGGGAAAGCAACCAATAACTCAGTTTGATTAAACATCCACCAAATCGTTAGCAGCTTCCTGGGCATTTCATTAAATTCAGTCTACATTCGGTCCGCTCGAAAAAAACGAAAAGTCTTTATCGGTGTGTCTAAACATATCACGAAACGGATAATCACTTCTGAATTCTGTAAATACCCAGCGATATTTCGATGGAATTATAAATCACTGATGAATACAGGGTTTCCTCTCGTGATTTTGAGATAAAGCTACTAGGCTCTGAACGGAGGGTCCCTTTTTTACCAGAATGACATCAAGACAGACGAAGAATACCGACTACACAGCAAAAAAGGTGATTTCACTGAAACACAGCGCATCTTGTTTGTCTTTCTCGCACCACTGACCCAGGCCGTGTAATGACTTTGGCTTGTAATTACTTCTCTGTGCTACTGACTAAAACACATTTTTTTAACAAGACTGAAAATGCTCTTGAAATACTTTGCACCCTTACCTTTTAGCGACTGATTCATATTCGCCCGATACTTGCATCAAAATTATTTGTCAACCGAAGTGAAGTGAGGAGTCGTTTTGTGACTACAATGACACTGAAGGGAAATTTCCCGGAAAAGTGAGATGACCAATGAGATTTTTAAGATTCAAGAAGGCTGATCACTCATTTTACTTGTTTCCATATTTTTGTAACCCTTTAGTTTTATGCTGTGCATTTTTAGAAGATTTGACAGGTTTGATCAGTTGCAAATTAACTTTCCATTTCTCTTCGATAGACAGGAGCTGATTCCTTCGTAGTAGCGGCTCTTAAAATTAACGTTGACAGAAACCGGGAAACAACTTCCTGTTTTTTTTCTTTGAAAATGAAAGTGACGAAACGAGGAGATCTGGGTAACTTTTCCATGAATTTCAGTTTTCCGCATTTTTCTAATCAATCAACTTAAATCTGCCTTTTTTTGCCATCATGTCCGGACGAAATTCGTACTCGCCAAACTGTAAAAGGAATCCTCGATTCGGATGAAACCTTTGTCGTAAGCTCCTAGAGGAGAAGAGGGCACTGTAGCTTGAATTAAGTGCCCTTAGAAGCAAGGTTCCTTAAAAGATCGACTTTGATAGAAAACTATCTGTTTTTTCTTTGAAAATAAAAGCATCCAAACGCCAAACGCTAACAGCTACGTTTTCCACGAATTTCAGTTCCCCGCACTTTTCTTTTCAACTAATTTCACTATGTTTTTGTTTGCCATATGTCGGGACGAAATTCGCCGGGAAGAATCGATTCGAAGGAACCGAGTTGCAGCAACTCCGGAAGCGTAGAAGCACTGAGCTTGAAAATAGGAAGCGAGTGAGTCGGCTCTCAAGGAGGAAGTAAAACATATTTACTTGTCTATGAGCTTTGCATGTATTTTCCAATTATCGGATACATTATTATAGTTTGAAACCTACTGACTTATGCAGATTCTTTTCAAATGTGTTATACTAGCGTTAACTGCTCTGCATTTTCGACCTACAAATATTTGAGTTAAAGCAAATCAGATGTAAAATATACACAATCCTTTGGTTTACAAATCCGCAGATTTTTGTGTGAAGATGGTTTCGAGTCAACAATTGTTGGGTCACTCATGCATGAGTGCAGTGCAGTTCTTTTTAAACTTACTTTAAAGGTACAAGTTTAAAATAGTAAAACCGTCTCTGAATTCGAGCGGCTTTTATTACTTTACCACCGTAAACTCTAAAGGCTGGTTTTTCACTAGCGACTGAGTTGGAGTCGGAGTCGGAGTTCGTAATCAGAAGCACAGAGCGATACGATCTGATGAAAATAAAACAGTCGGAGTCCGTACGCAGAATACCGATTCCGCTTATGACTCCGTCGCTTATGATCCAGTGAAAACTGCATTGTCGGAGTCGGAAGCAGAAGCGGGAGAATAAACCAATCGCAATGCTCGATTCCAAGCATTGTGACTGGTTTGGCTCTTCTGCTTCTGCTTTCGACTCCGACAATGCAGTTTTCACTGGATCATAAGCGACGGAGCCATAAGCGGAGTTGGAAGAAAATGGAAACGTTTTGATTCGACTCCGATTCCTTCCAGCTTATGATAGCGCTTACGACTCTGATATTTGATTTTCACTCGGTCATAAGCGCTCTTACGACTCCGACTACGACTCTATCGCTGGTGAAAACCAGCCTTAATCGGATTTTGAGTGTAATGTGAAGTGTTAGGTTTCTACCCCATATGAGCCATGTGATCGTTAGCCCTACTAATGGAAATGGGCCCACACAAGGACAGAGAAAACCAGGGTGGGAATTGTATCCACGACCTTTGGGTTAGATCACCGCTGCTCTACCGACTGAGCTACAAGGTCAGACGAGAGCAAGTCGTGGGAACTGCTCTCAAATTGAAACAAACAATCTTTTGAATTTGCTCGTCGTAGCGAGGCTAGTTATAAGCTTATGAGCATTAAAACAAAAGAATATTTTATTTTGCCGCCATTATGAAAGAGGTCTATGCGTAAGAGCATGCATGTATACTGATCCCTTAGTCCCTGGGTGCAGTAATAAATGCTGAGAGGCACTCCCTCTCTGCTCAGTCTCTGATCAGGTGGAACAACCCCCTCTCTCGCCCTTCTTTGCTGAAAATTCGCGTTTTAAGAGAAGGTATACAATACAATACAATGCAATAAAATACATACTTAATTGACCACTCACCATAGGGGCTTTTCAGGGCTAATGAAAAACAATTAACGACAGAACACAACAACAACTGTTAAGAATTCCAACTGGCAAGAGGCAAAACAGTTGGCTATTTACAAGTGCGGCCGAGAAGTTGAGCCAGGACTACGAGGAACAAATTCAACCAGCGGTCAAAACGAGTCTCGAACCCTGGAACTCAAGATCTTAATGCAATCGTCCTAACCACTGGCCCGCCGTACTACTTCCTAAAAGCGCTCGATCAATTTCCCATAACAACAATGAGCGCGAGTGGTGAGTGTTGTGGAATAGGATACTGTTTTGATCTATTTTAATTAATGCGTTGCCGAGCTTCCACAAAGTACTTTCGCTGCTTTTGCGCGGGCGCAACCTTCCTGTGTTTTTCAATCTCGTTCGAGTCTTCCTTCCCCTTGACCAGCAGCTCTGATCAAGGGCAACGAAGACCCTGGGAACGAGATTGGTGCTTTTTTGCAATATCGATTGGAGAGCTCGTCTGTCGTACGCAAAGAAAAAAGGTTCTAAACGAAAGAGGGAAGTGATCCTCGCGTTTATCTTGACAATTTCAGCAACTGTCTCTTGTACAAACCCCAAAAATCCAGACCTTAAAGCAGCCTAGATAAGTGTGAGGATCAATTCAGTCTTTCATCTATAGCCCGCACCTCAAATATTCAAACTTAAATTTGGTAAAGTTGACAAAAGTGATGTTTGGCGTCTCCTCATTCCTTTGGTTCATATTTACGACATCTTCGCTACGAATGCGAGAAAAATGAAAGATGGTTGGCAAAATTAAATAAAGGCCGATCCGCGACGCCCGTTATCATGTTCTAATGAGCAAATTTAGTGCCAATGGCCTTCAAACCTTTTCTTGGGGTATGAAACAAGCATAAAACGATAAAATATATTATTCAGGATTTGGTCTTTCGTCGAAAATAGGACACAACATCCAAATCTGAAAAATACACATGCATAGCAAGAGAAAGCAAATCTTTGTAGTTTGCCCTGCACGTTAACACTTTGACTCCCGGGAGTGATCAGCATGTAAATTCTCCTCATAATTTCAATGACATGTCATTCACACAGGTATTGAGAATGAAGATAATTATCAGCTTAAGATGCGTGATCTTGATGTAACACTATCATGACTACCCAACAAAGAAACCTATAGTATTCGTTAGAAGAATGAACGTTTCGATCTTGGGGGTGAAAGGGGTAATGCACTTTTTGGGTGTAAGAATAATAAAGAACTCGAGCTTCTAAAATCCTGAAAAAGTGACATTTGTGGAATAAAAAAAACCACATCGTCAAACGGGGTGGCTGGCAGGGTTCCCACTCGCTTGACGTTAAAGTTGCCATATTATTACTTTATAAATATTTTATTGGAAAAACGTGACCCAACAAGTAATTCCCATGTGTTGTTTTTTATTTAAACATTTGTAACTACTATAAGAAACATTTGACAGGTGACGTTTCGACGGACAGCCCTTCGTCGAAGAATGTGATCTATTTAATATACATTATTTGAAAAACTAGCATGCATTTTCTTTAAAACAATTAATTTCTTCGTCTTAAGTCGATTAAAAGGGTTTGGTACTCAGAGTCCTCAGGCTTTTTGGTCAGCGTGTGAGCTCCCAGAAAGACTCTGGGATAATGGACTTGAAAAATTTTTTTGATTGGTCGCTTGCATAACAATGGCAGGCCGACAGGAAGTCCGTAAGAAATATGAAGAAGTACCACATCGGAAATCCCAGAATTTAAAGGGCTGCAGTGCTGTTTGTTTTTTCTGCCGTCGCTGTTTTCCCCTAACTTAAAGCACCTCGGAAATATATAAATCACAAAAATAATAAAACGACTGTCTTCATCAGGGCATTCTTTTTTCATTCCCTGGCAAAGAAATTGTTCCGTATATCGCGTTCATGAGTAAGGATAAGCTTCCTACCAGTCTGCTCGCTGCACTGTGCTACCAAAATACGGGTAGTGGGGTGGACTAGTACTTTTCAAACTTTGTTAACCTTTGGGCAAGATATCTTTTTTTCTGTATAATCCGCCGCAATCTGAACTTCGCCGATATGGGCGGAGGGTGTTTAGGTTAGAGTTGAGGTTGTTTCACCATAGCTGAAACAACCCAAACTTTACTAATGCTAACATTAGGCCTAAAAAATAATATTTAGGCTTAAGGTTAGCATTTTTGTAAAGATTTGGGTTGTTTCAGTTATGGTAAAACAATGAACTACAACCCTTAGCTGCACTTTATAGATTTTATAGCATCGACGCTGCATTACACCCAAAGAGTAGGAATATTTGGAAATAGTTTTGCCGCTAAAAATATGTCAAAATGGATAATTTCTACTCTTATTTAAATTAACTGTTAAATGTAACTTTTCATACACCTCACTCATTTCAACGATCTCGCTATAGCTGCCTGATTTGCGATCCCAAATGACCAAGAGAACGCAAAGAATGAACAATGTAATTCAATACCTTTCGTGGGAAAAGCGAACGAGAAAACGAATAAAAATAGGCCATAGAGGAACGGGGGTGGGGGGGGGGGGGGG
>BLFP01001931.1:1813332-1818332 GCA_014634505.1 Montipora efflorescens
GGGGGGGGGGGGGGGGGGGGGGGGGGGGGGGCAGAGATGTCAGTGGTGTTGGCAGTCACAATTTCCCATAGGTCGGACAAATAGTGCCAAATTCAACTTTTTTAAAAGTATCTTTTGAAAGGAATTTTTTTTGTGTGTTCAATTTTGAAAACTGACCTTCAGTTACCACCGTTACCAACGAAACCGCAAAACACGCGCATTCAAAATGTGTAGCACGCCTGCGTGGCGTGAATATGTCGGTCAGAAAATTTCCCATGTATAACTTACAATGCCAAACCAATTGCTTACTAACCATTAACGTAAAAAATGGATTGCAATTTCTAAGCAAAAACGCTCCATTAAACGGCGCTAAATGCTACGTTTGAGCCATGATATTTTAGTAGGACAAAAAAAATGAATCTTAGGGACTGGAAACCAGCTAAAAATACCTTTCACAAGAACATTTCGGGTATCTACGCTAATGTTGGGAAGTTTTCTGAACGTTTCAGGAAATGAGAAACGTCGCGTTGCAAATGGCAGTTTGATGAGATTAACTTACTTCTTACACCGCCACCCGTGGAAAACTGCTGCCGGCTATAGACGACTCGTGGGAGCCAGGCCATTAAACTTACCCTGCGAGCAGCTGGTTTCTCCTGTGATTCCCGAGAGAGAAACCACTGCGATCAACCTTTAGTTTCTCTGAGTGAGTCGCCGTCCAGCGCCAAGGAGGAATAAATGAAATTTGAACCAGAAAAACAAGTTAGTAAACTTGTTTTCGCACTTGCGCGTGCGTTCAGCTACGTAACTGCTCCGTTTGGGCGAGCCTGTTGTGTAGTGATTTCCCGAGAAATGAGACGAAGAGACGCGTGGGTTGTGACGTACTTCGCACATGCTCGATGGAAAATTAAAAATTATTAAAGATCTCACATTCATTTTTATTCTACAGTTAATTCATCTGAGGTTTCAGGTCAAGAAAAGCTTACACCAATTCTAATAGATAAGACGCCACATCTAAGGCTAAGATTTCACACTAGGCCAAGCATTTATTCAATTTACCATACAAGAAGGTTATCATACGTATAGTATTATTTCCAAAGTATTTCCCAAAGGATAAAATGGTCGATAATTCCTACATTATAGTACGGAATCTTCCCAAGGGATTCTCCTTAGATAGCATTATGCAATTTATCATACAAGTAGATTATTAACTATATTTCCAAAGTGTTTTCGAACCGATAAAAGTACAAGCACGTCAAAGACTTCTACTGGGTATTTTTCTCAGGGCCTTTTTTACATATATGGTAAATATTGTTTCAATGATGATGACAATAATTAAATAATCCTGGTTATCTTTATGGTGTCATAAGGACGACGGTGATGATGTTGCCACTACCACCACCACCATGGTAGACTTCAGCTGCAGCAGTGCGTCAATACATCTTCATTAGTTCAAGATACCCCTCTACACTCATTCGAGTTCCTGGAGCTGTGCTTGTGGGACTAACACTTATTCTACTGTGTGCAGGAATGAGCACAGCCCCTAGAAGACTTGAACCTTAAAGAAAAAGAAAAACCTGGAGTCTTAATCACGGTGATAGCTTTTGATAATCTTCTAATCAACGTTTTAGTTGGGTTTACGTAAAGAGCTGATCTCACTGATCATCTCATTGAGATCAGAACTTACATGGTGAACCAAATTCTGTGGAGGGAGCTTTCAAGATTTGGTTTCAACAAGTTGACCTTCATGGGACACGTCGCGGGGACAAAATAACCCCCAAATTGGTTTTGCGCAATTATAAAAGTATCAGTTCACCAGAGGGGACATGTCGCAGCAACATATCCCTGGGAAATGTACCCGCAACATTTTCATGTGTGCACATGCTGTAATTTTGTCCCTGCTACTCGTCCCTGCTACATGTCGCCTCAGTGCACTACACAAGTTTCTTTTTGTCGCTGCAACATGATCCCTTGTGTTTGCCCACCTTAAAGGAGCGAGCCATAGACCACTTCAGTATAACGGCGACCACTTTTACATTCGTTTGTATTTATGTAAATTAGATCTACTGCCCTCATTTTGAAACAAACATTCTGTTACGAAAAATAGTATTGCGTGACAAGCGTTACTTTCTAGACCCTTCGCGAGAGTTTGTAGTTTGTTTATATTTAGGTTCATGCGTAAGCGTTTCTAAATCGATGTGTTTTGTAATCTTACTATAATTAGAGTGATTACTAATTTAGAAAGTTCTAGAAGTTTCTTGTCAGAGTATATAAGTAGACGAGTCCGAACGGAGTGTTTTTCTAACTAGTTTTTCACAAGCGAAGAGAGTTGGCGTGTTTATTCAAGTGTGACAGAAGCTGTGTGCATTCAAGTTGGTGGAGGCCGTGTAAGTTTGTCGAGTACGTGCTGTTAAGAGTTTTACTTCGTGGAAACTACGTTCACTTTTGGAATAAATCTTCTTGTTGTTGTTCCGACAACCCTGCGTTCAGTTTAGTTTGCGAACTACCTTTCCTCAAAACATTCGAACTCGTAACACATTCTTATGAAATTTGCTCGTCGTAGCGAGGCTAGAAAGGCATATTAGCATTACAACAGAAGAATACTTTATTTGGCCGCCATTATGAAAGAGGTCCATAGCCAATGGCCAAAGGACCTCTTCTTCATCTATTCAACACCTTCCTTAGAATCTTGCTGTTCATAACGAGGCTGTTTTCTGCAACAATCCCGTTCTGATGGTAATCCCTAGCTTCTATTAGCATTATTGAGCAAGATATAGACCTTATTCATAAATGGCGGTCACATTTATAATTCTTTTGTCGAAGTGCAAATTAGCCTACCAAGCCTGGATACCATACAGTGAATTGAAAAGAATTCTTGCTCTAAAATGAGGCTTGGTAGGCTAATTTGCACGTGGACAAAAGAATTATAAATGTGACCGCCATTTATGAATAAGGTCTCTATCTTGCTCAATAATGCTATTAGAAGCTAGGGATTACCATCAGGACGGGATTGTTGCAGAAAACAGCCTCGTTATGAACAGCAAGATTCTAAGGAAGGTGTTGAATAGATGAACTTAACATTGTAGTTTTTAATACAGGATATTAATCCATCACAAGTACAAAATCAGTTACCAGGTCTCCAGGGTGTTACTCCGTCGGCTTTTAATCTGCCCGTGGGAGGCTGGTATTTAGAAGCTGATGAGATGACGCTTATCCTGTGATGGCTGGGCGATTTGCCAGAACTATTAAACTGCAAAGAGACGAAAGTACTAGTTGGCTTTAATTTGCTGTTCTAGGGGGTCTTCTGGCTGAAAGAAGAGCTTCACTCTTAAAGGGGAGCTCAGTCATCACCTCGTACCTTTTATTTTTCAATCAAAAACTTTGTTATGAGGTACTTCGGAAATAAATCTACTGTTTATGAATGGTAATTGTTTATTAGCACGCAGCTATTTATATTCGAGATAGGCGCATTCTTTCTAATTTTCGAGAATCAATTGAACTGAAGATTGCTAGAATTTTCTCTAACGGTAATTCCCTGAACCTGACGAAACCATTTTAATGTTTCCCAAACAACCACACCGTTCATGCCAACTTTATTCCTGCAATGTTGATACACACTTTCCACCCAGAACGACTTGTGGTTACAACGAAACTATCAGTGAACTATTACAATAACGGGAAATAATACTTTTAGACAACGTTCTCGTTGGCGGCGTCGTCGTTCTTAATAGGGAGACGACAAGAACGTTGCCTAAAAATATCATTTCAGAGCTTGAGCTAAGGGGAGGGGGGGGGGCTCAATTTTTACCAGAATATATACTTAAGTACCAAAATAAGGGGGGGCGGGCCCCCCGGGCCCCTCCCCTAGATCCGCCACTGTCTTTTATTGTAACAGTTTCGTGATAACCCTACGTCGTTCGAAATGGTATGTGTGTATCAACAGTGCAGGAATAAAATTGGCATGAACGGTGTGGTTGTTTGGGAAGAAAATTAAAGTGTTAAATCAGCTTTTCACGTCCTTGTCAGGATAAGGACGGCAAAGAACTGTGCCAGAATGCAAAATGTGCGTGCAGGGCGCTCACAGCCTTTGTTTTTGTTCAGTTAAGTCCATTGTTTTGTAATGATCGATCCATATTTACCCCAGTTGAGAATTGAAGAAGAAAATGCAGATATCAGTTCTTCTTACCACTTTAAAGACAGTCGTACAGTATTAGAACAAGAAGGTCAAGTTTAAACACAAAAAAAAGTTCATTGTCAACTTCAAGTTTATGTTGGTTTAAATAGAACAAGGTCACAAATTATCATACCAGGGAAACTGGCTCCTCGTCTATTGTAACTTGAAGCGAAGGTGGCGTGGAAGTCTTTTTGGAAAATGCCCCGATTGAAACCCTGCAAACAACAAAGCGAAAGACACACATAACCTTGTAATATCCATGTAATGTTGAAAATCAAAATCCTCCTGTGGACCTTCCTCGGTCACCTAATGCAACAGGCAGCTGAAGAGACACTTTAAACAACGAAGATGTCAACTGGAATGAGAACCTCATCTAAAAGAAATATGATCTGTCGCTACTGGGCCTATTTTCCGATGAAGGAAATGAATCTATAGTTGACGAAGAAAGAAGTAATCCTCAAGCTTTTCTGGACAATTTAAGCAATTGCCTCAAGTCGATTTTCCGATTGTTGCAATGCCTTTCGCATGTGAAATATGAACCATGTGTTGTGAGAAAGTGAAAATTTGTGAGAAATTAGAGTCTTCTACAATCGACGATGGCAAAGAAACGTGCAAAAATATCAAACGCAAGAGCAAGGTCTGCAGTGTAGTTGTTTTGTCCCGACAAAACTACCGTTTTTTGGTGTCCTCATCTTGGTCGACATTGTTTTGGAGCTTTTGCAAGGACGACGACGATGGCTACGAAAAAACTGCCTAAAAATATAATCTCCCGTTATTGCAATAATTTTGCAATTATTCCAATTCGTTGGGTATGGAAAATGCTCATCAACATTTCAGGAATAAACGAGAG
>BLFP01001931.1:1823332-1825832 GCA_014634505.1 Montipora efflorescens
TTGTTGCAATAAAACTTGTCACGCCACTTGCGTTTCCAGCAAGATGGCCTCTCACAGGGACCTCGTTGAGAGACTGTCAAGTGGAAAGGCAAAGGGGTAATCAAAAGGACATAGATGAGTCACTGTCTCGATTATTAGAGCAAAGTCAGGCAATCACCATCGGCAGCCTTTATTTAGGAATTCCAAAGAATAGATACCAAGTCCAGTTCATCTCAGTTGTGAACTTGAACCTATTTGTTTGGTTTATGAAGGCGAATGTCTATTGAATTTTCCCCCATGTTGCCCTGATTACCCATCATGCATTCAAAAGCGTGAACTAGTCTATCAATAAAGCGATTCCATCATTCGTCAATATGGTGTAACTTTGTTCAAATACAGGCCACAAAACAATACCTCTAAGCTAGGAGTCTTGCAGTTTAGTCTTTCGTTGGCAAATCTCACCTGTTTGTTAAGAGCTGCATGGATTTCTTTCAGCGCAATTTTCCAACCGGTGATTTCTTCATTACCGATCAACTGTTCAGCAACTAATGAGACAAGCTGCAAAAAATTGTAAGCTGAGGTATTGCAGACCGCCCTGAGTCTTCTTCTAATTAACTGTTTTATAATTATTCAAATCAATTTCGCTCAATTGAGGGACTTGAAGACATTTCATACACATACACTTCACTGGTCTGCAACAATAGTGAATTTTCTAAAAGTGTTCTTATGGCGACACTGACCGTTACGTCACCTATAAACCAGAGGTTTATTGGCTGTCGAAACAAAGGGTTCTTTTGTTCTGTGGTTTCCAGATTTTAATATCAAAAGAATTGTTTATAAACAGTGAATATCGCTATAGTATGGGTGGGCTCCACAGTAGTCACAAAGGAGTCTATTCTTAGCATACCCGTTCCCGCGAAAAGCAGCTGTCATCAAATATCAAGCCTAGAATAATGGCAGTACGATCCATCGTCTTACCATAAGGATGTCGTGTTGACAAAATGATCAGAAATAACAAGGAGTCCCGAGTACAACTTACACAGGTCAAACTTATCAGTTATGAATTCTAATTTGGATACCCCACTACCCCGCACAGTTTGCCTTTCTTCTTTTCATTCTTCTCGAATCCTCATCCCTTCTCTCCCTTCCCTTTGAGAACTTGCTACAAGCCTAAGCGAAACATCCACATCCACAATCCACAATGTACATCTAAGTGAAAATAGTTGAATGTTCTCGCCCTGTGTTAAGTACCACAACAGGATACTATGCTATGGGCAAGATCTGCAGAGTGCTGAAGTAAGTGGCAGACAGCGAGAAGATAAGGAGTATCAACCAACACCAGAAAGACGAGGGAGGCAAATCAAATGAGTCATTCTGGATCGGCAAGGGCAGGCCCGCTATGTATCAACGCATCCCCCAGGGCTATGAGTTTACGTTAGCTGGAACCTCTTCAAAACTAATGTTCAATGAGGATAAGAAAAAGGTTTAACAAGGGGCTGAGCCCAGTTAGCCACCGAGTGCCTTAACAAATTTACATCTCAATCATACCTCCTCATCACCACGCTTGGCGTCCATTTGGCGTCCATACAGGGTCATGTCTTGTTTAAGATGGGAAACTTTGCCGTCCAGCTCTGACATTCCTTTGAAGCAAAAAAGCGATTCACACATTTACGAGCAAGTGGACAATGGAAAATGTGTCCTGCTGGCCTGCGGGCTCTACAAAGTCATGCCTACATTGATGTTTAAGGGTGGGACACATTGTCGATTCAGGACCTGGATAAACGAACGACAAAATTCGTCAAAATGTTTGGTACACCAACCCCTTTTTCACAATATTAACCTCCCCCACCCCCATCCCCCTTTACAATGTTGCTTTATTGGGCAATGCAGCACTTAATTTTGTGCATCAACATTGTAAGGGAGGGGAGGAAAACAATGAAGGTGAACTCTGTTGTTCATATTTAATTGGTTTGCATTTAGTTAAAACGTGATTCTCTGAAGCAAGTTTTTGTCGACGATTGTAGCTCCCCAGGGGTTCAAGTAGCTGAATGGGTAGAGCATCCGACCGTTGTTACGGAGGCCCTAGGTTCGAATCCCCCCAAGGACTCTGATTTTTCAGTTGTCTCCTTCCCCGCGTCCAAGCAACTAGTTCCCATCCTTCCCACAGGCGCATTACACCTTAAATATCGATGGGTGCATTACAACATAGACATTTTTCAGTGATACCATTTCTTGTTCATACGGATGAAAAGGAAGCAAATGAATTCTGCCTTTTCCAAAAATATCGGCTAGTCATCTTCAAAAGAATCCATTTGACACCGTTCCCTAAAGTTTACAATAGTATTCTTGTGCATGCAGTGGCAACAAAGAATTAGCTATGTACCGTTTTCACTCGAAAAATTCAAATGCAAGCTTAAGAAGCAAACTGGATTTAAAAATAGCGATGCAAGAGCACTGAATTTCAAAAATGAGGGTTTTGGAAAAAATGCTTTTGTACTGAATTATTCTGTGATTAATCCAT
>BLFP01001931.1:1828332-1834960 GCA_014634505.1 Montipora efflorescens
GATTAGATACACGCCGATTTTACATGGACGTGACGACTGAGGAAGTCCTTGTATAGAAATTCCCCCTACTCCATTCCTGCTATTCTGTTCATTTTTAGTATTATAATAATAATAATGATGATGACAATGATCTTTATTTAAAAGTGTCAAGTTCTTTAGTCCTGGAGATCTATTTGGAAACACTGCACATATAAATCACCTCAAATTAACTCAAATCAAATCATAGTTAACATCATGGAGATAGTTTTGAAAGTCGACAAGTTTCTTTGTTTTATGTTTTTGTTCGCTGTTTTGGCCCTGCATGACCATGCACAAACCACACCTTTTTTTCAAAACGGCAGCCAATAAAAAGTTTCGATTAATTTATTCAAAACTCAGTTGTATTTTTGTAAGCACTGCTCGCCTCGACTAGTTCATCTATATAAACTAGGATCAAATCAAATGTTGGTTTTTGTGGAGAGGAGAAAATCCACTCAGCGCAGAGAAGAAAGCCAACAAATTCAACCCACAAATGACACCGAGTCTGGAAATCGAACACATTGGTGGGAGGCATGTGATGTCACCAATGAGCCAGCTCTATTACGTTGGTTGGCAAACTGGTATTACTAAATTAAATAAAAACAAAGCAACTGTGACACAGGCTTAGCATTTACACCAATCAGTTGGAAAAAAGTCAGCCATCTGGAGAAAGGATGGCACAGTCAGTTAGTGCGTGGCCTTGGGGCAAGAGGTCCTGAATTTGATTCCCGGATCTCGCATCCTTGTTTCGACTTCTTTCCATTCTGTGTAGCTTAAGTAGCTTTAAATACTCCGTAAAACGGAGCACTGATGGAGAGGGGGGAGAGTAAAATGAGCGCACCGTCGACCTCAGGTTTGTCAGTTGAATTACTGTTACGAGTTATCGACGTTAAATATGGTTGCTTTGCTTTACTTTACTTTTACTTTGGAAAGAATGAGCGCTTGCCCTAACCAAAGTTTTGCTAGTGCTTGTAAACCAAACATCTTCCTTACATCCACTCGTGATTCAAACAGCCCCGACCCTTCTCCGATTACTGTTTAAGTCGTCGTTGACTTTGGCGACACTCGGCTTTTGCTCTCCTGTTCACAATTACCAACAGTTACCTGCTTCGTCGCTGATGGACGTTTACCTTTTGGAGCGGGTATGTTTGTTACTTGACTCATCAGATCATCATAAAGCTCAATAATTTTACGATCAAGACTTGCAAACTGAAAATTAAGAATAAAGAAGACGACAATAGCTCAGTATTTGAAAGATAGACGTGCTCCTCGCACTAGTACTTATCTGGGCAATTTACGCAATTGTGTCTTGAAGACACCTGAAAAATTCAGGTGGCTTCAAAGGCAAATGAACCCATGACCTCTGCGATGCCGTTGCAATGCTCTACCATCAACTGAGCTAAAAGTACTCAGTTGAAATCAGGTCAGTTTGTGGGGCTCATGTGTTCCCGTGAAAGGACTGTTGAATTCAGTTCAGTATTTTCTGGATATTTTACTGCTACTTTAAATTTAAATGTTGAACAAAAGACAACAGTAAAGTATATGAACCAAATATATGGCATAACTATTTACGAGATATACGACCAGAACTTTGTCACGAGACACTGTTGCCACTGTCAAAGACTTTATACCCAGTCTGCTGAACTGGCATGAAATTAATAGGAACTGAGAATAGTAGAAAAAACATTAACGAGCCTAATGTGTAAATTGAGAAAAATAAACAAAAAGAAATTGAAAGGCTACAATTCTTGCAATAGACCATTTTGCTTATCTTAGCACAAGTTCCTTGTGGGGGCAAATTTGGTAAATTCACCTGTTTGATAAATCCGAAAATGCACGAGAAATAAGTATTTCTCCACTTAGGGGAATGGAGCAACGTAAATGAGTGTCTTACAAAAACAGCCTTTTAGTTCCAGTCTTCAATGCCTGTCTGTAACTAATTGTGTGGGCTTGAAGTCGAGTCCAAGCCTCATTGTTGAATTATTCCTTATTACTAAAGGTATCTACCTTGTCATCTATTCTTTTGGACAGTTTTCTTTCCATCACCTCTAAATCTTCTGTGTGTTGGCGATGACCGACTTTATCTGAAATACTTGAAAAGGGAAAACGGAGGAGAAAAAGTGTATCTGGTATGAACAGAAAAAGAGCTGACAATAAACTCTGGCAAAACATATACAGAAATACTGTTTAAATTTGAAAAAAAGCGAACACATTTGTAACTGACATTTGGTAGCGCTGACATTCCGTTAGCCTCACCTCTAGCATTAGAGGGTCCAACAGGGCATGCTACTCCTTTATTATATTGTAATAGAAAACTTGGGTATCCATTGAACAAACGTTCTTTGTGTCAGAACAATAGGGCAACCACGACACGTCCAAATTATGAACGTTACTTGAGCATTAACGATAAGAAAGCATGAAAAATTCAAGACTGGACGGCATATGAACCTATGCCCTCCGCCATAAAGGTAAAAAAAGTAAAGTCACTCTAAAGTCTCTGAGGCTGGTATCAATGAAAGCTGACGGTGCACCCTCAATTAGTTGGGTTCATGCGTTCCCGTGAAAGGACTCTATGAAATAAATGCCGGGCTATAGACGAAAGGGGGAAATGATCCTCGCAATTATCTGGACAATTAAAGCAATTTTCTCTTGTCTCTTCTCATGGGTTCGAATCCCTTTGGAGCCACCTGAATTTTCAGGTGTCAATAAAAAGATAATTGCGTAAATTGTCCAGGTAAGTGTGCGAATCATTTCTCTCTTTTGTCTTTAGCCGGCATTTCAATTATATACATTTTCTTAAAAGATATGGAAGATTGGGAAGAAACAACATGATAAGGTGATTAGGTTTTGGTTCTCGCAGACAGTGGTATTTGAAAGAACAAAAGGTTTGCCATTAAGACAAAACGTCACCCAAGCCCAAAGTGACAGAATAGCATAAATCAAATACACATAACTCACAAGCAAGTCAAGTTTTGTTTTCGACTCTGATTGGACGAAAACGTGGAATGGTGAGATTTTTCAGCCAATTCCTCACTACGCGTCCTAATTTAAAACATTCTCATTTGATAATCAAAGACACGGTGATAATCAACACGTGCCTTCTCTTCTCTTTTTGCCTTGTCTTTTCACTTATTCACTAACTGTACTCCCACAAACAGTGTCATCTGTTATGATGATTATGCACTCAAAACATCATTTCCCGTGCAACGGCGCTAAATTTGATTTTTGCTTTCTTTATATTGTTGCTTCTTTGAAAAGACATGGCATTTCTCTAAAATTAAGTTAAATAATTGAATCCAGTTTATTTACTATTAAGAAAAATTAAGTTCTCGAGCAAGTGGTGCGAGCATGGCCTTGTCTTAACCCAAATATCACGAAAATATCACCCAAGAATAATATTATCGCCTGTTGCAACTTACCTTTCCTTAGCAAATTTTCTGATAAGTGACGGCTGATTGGCCATACGGTCTGACATTTCGTCAATAATATCTCCCCACTCTGAAACTACAGTGCAACAAAACGAAAAAAAAAAGGTTTAAAAGCTAGGTATGGATCACTGTTTTTCTTGAAGTCTCTGACTTTACAGCGTTCCTTCTTCGTTTAATTTTCGACTGTTCATGCAAAACGAAAAGACCGTGCGACAAACAATAAAAGATCGACTTAATAATATAAAATTCAGGAAGGCAAACCCACCTTGACTTTCAAGTAATTGAATCTTGGTATTGAGAGCACCGACTGCAAATAGGAAAAAGGTTGGGCAGTCAGAAAAAGGGGGTCAAAACTACTGTTCACCCAAGAAAATTCTTGATTATCTCCGTCAACATTACGAAAGTAAGAGAAGTGATCCTAGCACTTAGCACTTTTAACTCCAAAATGGTGAAGCACATGTCCTATAACTTTCTCAAGCAATAATGCTGAAGCTGAGCACTCAATTAAAAGTCCAAGCTGAAGAAATATCAATACTCGGCGTGAAATAAAGAAGAATTCACGGTTTTGCAATGTCTTCATGGCCTACACCCCGAGTACTTAAAAGCTCCAAATTTATTAGACGATCTGATACTACTTCCTGTACTTTCCAAGATTCAGTGAATAAACTACCTATTCCATTAGCACAATTTATCTTGAAGGTTCTTAATAGTTTTCGCTTCAGAGTGCTCTTCTCTGGTAAAGTCTTCCTCAGAATATAAGGCAAGCAGAATCTATGTTTTGATACTATTAATGAACTTAATGACAAAAAATAAAAACAAATTTGAAACTTTATACATTTATTTTTAGTTCTATTACTTGCGCAAATTGACATTCCACCTGAATGAATTTTCCGTGGATGAATAAGATAACGTTAAATAATACTTCAATTTAATGTGGATCTCAATGAAATGGGCGTTTTTAAAAAGCATGTCGCCTTCAAGAACGAAACATCTGCTATTTTGTGCAGCTACAGTCAACTCTCTCTAAGACGGACACCATCGGGACCGGCCACAGCTGTCCGTCTTTGAGAGGTGTCCGGCTTAGACAGTCGACGTAACATGACCACAGGAATTTTAAGATAATAATGCTGAACCTGTGCACAGCGAATACGAGTCTGTTTAAAGTTTGTTTTAAGTTATTTACTTGAACGAAACCTACCTGTTTTAGAATACAATACAATTTGGTTGTCACCTCCAAGTTATTTTTTTGCTTAAAGCACGCCCACTAACACCCTGCGAACAGAGCCTCCTTTTGTCTTTTTCTTTACTGAGGAGGAGAAAAGTAGGCTCTGCCCGAATCGCGTCAACTCTTTGAAGCCGCCGCAGCCCGAGCTTCTGGACTAGTCAATCTTGTTTTCTCTCGTCAAACCGGTTATTCCAGTGCGAGCATCCGTTTAGTGACAAAACCGATGGTTATAATTGAGCCCGCTGTACCATGAAAAACCAAGATGGCGGCGAGATCTGGCATATTAGGCTTGGGTTCGAGACTGTATCCTGGCAACATGAAGCACATATTCAATAAAGTTCTTGCTCGATTTATGCAGAGCCTTTCTCGAGAAAGCCAAAATCGAGAAAGCAAAATAAAGGCTCTGCTTGCAGGGTGGCCCACTAAGAAACGTTGCCAACAGCCTCTTTTCATTATCTTACAATACACAGACGGCATCAGAGAAATGGTGAAACAAGTGGAATTTGTTTGCAATTTCAATCTCTACTCTACTCAATTCTTCACGATCCTACCAGAATATCCAGCACTTGGAGATGGACTGTACTTGCGCACTCCAGGAGTCACACCGGACTTCAATGTTGGTGTATGCAGAATAAATGGCTGGTTGGTTGAAGGTATTACTTTACCTAGATTAAAATTCAAAACTATCAGCTGCAAGAAGGCAGGGCTTGAAAGTATATATAATAATAAAAGTGAATGATAATGATAATGATAATCACAATGACCATGACAGTGATAATGATGATTATGATGGCGCAGTGGTGAAAGCACTCGCCTCCCTGTTGCCCAGGTTCAATTCCCGGACCTGATAGATCCTTTGCATAAATGGCGCCCACATTTGAATAACAACACTTGATACATCCTTAGCCTCACATTCATGAGAAAAATCCTTTGTCTTGAAACATAAACACGAGGCTAAGGATGTATACAGTATTGTTACTCAAATTTGGGCGCCATTTATGCAAAGGGTCTATGCCATAAGTAAGTTGAGTTGATGTTGGTTTTCTACTCTACTTCGAGGGTTTTTCTCCGGGTTCTCCGGTTTCCCCCTCAGCATACAGCTGATTTCAGCTGGCTGTAAGCTGTGCTCAAAGGTCATACATGGACCCGTATAGCGGCTGCCAGAGGCGCCACAACATGCCTTCGGTTTGACCTTGTTGAGCTGCGTCGTTGCTGACTTCTTTGCGACGACTAGCGAGACTTATTATTTATTAATAAGCAGAAAAGCCAATGGACCCTAAGCACGATGAATGCTATGTCCTATAAGGGAATCTTTGCTGACGTCATTGTTTACATTTTGTTAACATACGAGTTCGCTCACAGGAGGCGTCACGCTATCAGGGACTTGTCAGAAATTAGCAGGGGGAGGGGAGGTCGAAAACAGGGGAGGATCACAGTTTTTTTGGCTCGATCCGAGGTGAGCGATCCGAGTTGATCAGGTCCGACTTTTGTACCTGCCCAATTTAAAGTCATTTGAGCCATGTATCCGATTCACCATTCATCACCAACAACTGACGGAACCATCAATGCCTTCTTTGGGAAGCTTGGCACATTAGGAAACGTCACCTCAAAATATGACTTTGCTCTATAGAAAGACTTTTCAATTATTCCATCTCGTTCACATCCTAAAGTACATGGGCTAAATAAAGGTATCCTAAATACATATATCGGTACGAGCAGTTTCAGAGTAGAAATAGAGAATGGAAGATTCCCTGTTGCATGCTCACGTTGTCATCAAAACCTAAAAGTTGGTTATTTCACGTCGTTATGCAAAGTACCGCAATATTATGTGCCTAAATCTGTGCTGCATGTGCCGCACAATTATTTTATTATCTTTTAAACAATGATATTGTTATATAGCTGAGTTTTTTCCCCCAGCAGCGCGCGCTCTCAGGGGTTACTTTGAGGTCACATGACA
>BLFP01001931.1:1850750-1855750 GCA_014634505.1 Montipora efflorescens
CGGGCAAACCCCGGGCATTTGACTATCTTCTGTGCCCGCGGAGTGGGGAATTTGACATTTGCCTGCGTGGGGTGAGGAAAATTGAACGGAAGTGTCAGGTGAAGGTTTTTTTTTTTTCGAGCGCCGAAGTCGTTAACAGCTATAAAACACGTGTTTGGACGAGATGGAAGAGTTTAAAGGAAGCGATATAGTATTTGTGAGCGACTGGCTTTCAAAAAAGGTCTTCAAAAGGTCTTTATTAAAGACGGCAGGAGCCGACAACGATTGTTCTTTGGTAGGGTATGTCAGACAAATCCGACGATAGGGCAGGGCATTTGAACACCATTTTGGCCCGAGGGGGCGGGGATTTGAACGATCCAAAAGAACAAATGCCCTGGCTTTGCCCCGGGGGAGGGGGATGTTGAAGTTTCGAGTTGATCAGCGCATTAGAGGGTATTAGGCTATTAAACAACTTTTCACCGAAGAGGAGGTGCCTAGTGGTGGGTCTTTACTGAGCCGGAAAGGAGCATCCATAGCCACCGACACCGAGGTGAATAGTTGTTTTAGTATATACTGACTAAAACAGTGAGATAATATAGCACCAAAAGATGATTTTAACTCATTTATTCCGGCAAAGATTACAATATTTTGGGTCGCAAATCCCGCGCTAGTTTCTCGGGGATGAATAGCAAAGGATATTCGGAGTTTGAGTAGCCAATCAGAGCTCGCTTTCGACGCTATCCACTGTTTTAGTACATGCTAAAAGGTTCTATTCCTTTTATGACACGACAAAATGTTAGGCTTTGTGATGTTTAGGAATAAGGCCTCTCGCGGTAACCTCGGTCGGTCATGCGTCAAACTACAAAAACACTGCACATCATTTCGAGGAAACATGAGCAACAAAATATTCAGTGGCTTCAAATAATCGAAAAGCCCGTTTTATTAAATATAGTTAGTTAGCTTGGGTCATCACCTTTCGTCACCATAAACAGCTCAATTACCATCTCTAGATGACCACTGATCATCAAAAGTATATGCTTGGAATTTTCTTGTAGTATTAAAAGAAATAAAGATCACTGTCTTCAACGGTTATTTCCTCCCATGCGTAGCTCGAAATACAATTTTAGACGACCAGCTATTATCAAATCAAGACCAATACATTTAAGCATCATTTCATAATTCGATCTTGTATCTGGCAATGTAAATAAGGTTTAAATTCTCAATTTTTATCACCTATACCTAGTTTCTAATGGGCTATATTTGCATTTCAAAAAGCCAGGCCTTGCATGACGAAATATTTGAAAAAGAAAAAATGTATATCCTACAAATTAGTTGCTGGTTAGATCTCCCAACATCTGGCACTTCTACTTTGTTCTGCTGGTCCTTGCATGAAAAAATTGTCTTGTCAACTAACGGGAACCGCTTCAAGAACGAATCAAAAAACAAATCAAAAATTTAAGAAAATGGTAGAGCGGATTTCAATTGAGTGTCGAACGTAATTAGCGAATTGCTTTGGTTTGAGCTACGGTAATACGATCAACAAAGACGTTTAAATTGTCTCGCAACATTGCTGCGAAACTAGTCGAAAAGCGATGTTGCGCGTTTTCCATTCCACGCACAACCTGTTTCGCAACAAAAAAATTTTTTTGCAAGTTGCGTGAGTTTAGGCCTCTGATTGGCCAGCTACGAGGTCACGCAATCTTAATTAACCTACGAAAACAAAGATGGCGGTCGCCACTTGGCAGAGGAAACGTCCTGCAGCCACGTATGACGTATCACCATTCTTGACAAATCAAGAGCGTCAGAAAAGTGATTTTGATGCGAAACAAGTTGCCTTGGAGTGGTAGAACGGACCTCTACTTTCTGCAACACGCTGCAGCAACTTGCAAAGCATTTTTTTGTTGCGAGACAGGTTGCGTTTGGGGTGTAAAACGCGCAACATCGCTTTTCGACAAGTTTCGCAGCAATGTTGCGACACAAGTTGGACGTTTTTGTTGCTCGTATTACCGTAACTTTATGATAACTTCACTCAGTGATTGGTTCAAAGTGCTCACGCCACTTTTCCAACCAATCCGAAGTGACACCAAAGCCATTCGTGGCTCGCACGTGCACACTTTTCCTGCGCTTTGTGTCGGCTACGTGCAGTTACTTCGAGTTTTGATTGATCTACTACGTTACTTAGTACGTTACTACGTTAGTTACTACGTGCAAATACTTCGAGTTTTGATTGATTTACCGGATTGCCTCCGTCCTTATTAATTTGCCAAAGGAATTGTTTTGGTTTTGGTTTTACGACACTCGAATGAAACTTGCTCCAAGAACATAGAATAATGTCCCAAGGTGTTTTTCATTCTCTGTTTACTGTTTTCTTAAGTGTTTTGCCATTCTATGTGAAAATTGAACAATTAAACGTAAACAAATGGCCAAAATGAACGACCGAGTACCTAAGGAGAGACTGGGCGCTAGTAGTTTAAATCAGTAAAGTAAATAGAGAATGAAAAACATCTTGGGACATTATTCAAAAGAGTTAGAAGTTGGGCTGTTATAATCCATTAAAACTGTAGTAAGCCACCCTTAATGCCATGATTTGGGACCGTGTTCCAAAAGGTGTGTTTGTAGGGTCAGATGTACTGGAGTTTGGGGTGTGTGATGCTGTTGCCCACTTCAATATTGGAACACAGGCAGCTCTAAATGTTCGTACAGAATGTGGACACCACTGCTCAGAGGAAATGAGAAGAATAGACAGAATTAGGGTCAGCAAAGCTGACTACAAAGTGAAAGAGTCATCCAGAAAGAGGAGGAAAGTGCTTCGAGCCCGCCGCAAGAACAAATGGGATCAAGCAAAAGAAAAGGAAGAAGTGACATATGCATCAGGAGCATTCTAGATGCTCTAGTAATTTATTACTTATGACACTTATACTTAGAAATAAGAAAATAAGTTGTTTTATTGAAAATACTCTGGTCAAGGTCCATTTATCTTTATATCATAACTTTGCAGCTGCTTTTCTCAAATTCCTAAAAATGATCAATTGGCAGATTTTTAAGCAGAATATCTCTTTAAGTTTTTGACCAAATTTTGTGAAACTTTCAGGGTTATTACTTTATAAGACTCTTTAGGTCACAAACCTCAAAAATGGCAAGGTTACAATATGGAATGCTTGTAGCTAAAATTTTTCATATTTTCACTCACCTCATTTGCATATTAGTTGTAATTGCATCACAGAAAATACTCAAGTACGATAAAATTCACTTCTTTTTTAGGTTTGTAACCTGAATAATTCACTACTGTACAAAATAAAGCTGTTTTCAGGTTTCTGTGGGCACTCACAAGGAAGTTATCATGTTTATAGTGAACAGCAATATTAAACTATAGGGGGCCTAGTTAATCATTAACTATTGAGTCATGTGACCCAAAAGTGGTCTTTTTGGAGTCAGCGTGTGAAAAGCTGTAACATGGTAACAAGTGGTTTTTTCAAGAGTGTTTAACAAAAAGTGCCATTTTAAAGGTATAAGACCACCATAAGAACGTTTCAATTATTTGTTTACTTGAATGAGTGGTATAACAGAATAAGGGTAAAATAAACGAGAAGCAAAACGTATACATGAAGCTTGAGTTGTAACATGCGACATTTTGTATGCTGCATCAAGTGGCACAAGCACTTGAGATGCAACACATCCTGAACATACCAAGCAATGCACTTTGAAAGGTTTCCTGCAACCTCGTCCCCAGGGTCTCTCTGGCTTCTGTCCCAACATGGTCTCTCCGAGTGAAGAGAAGAAGAGAGTCCCTGGGAACGAGATTGGGTTTCCTTAATTTATTGAAATACAATACCATGTACCAGTATATTTCAGACCAAACATTTTGTGGACGTTTCAGGCTCAAATGGTAAAAAGAATTCGAACATTGCGACTCAGTTCCAAAATAACGTTTTTTATAAAAAAAGATTGTACCGTGTAAGCTTCTACAAATCGGAAGTAGAAATATTGTCTGAGTTAGCAAGTGTTCAACGAATGTTGACTACGTGTTGCTGTGTAGTAAAATCATAACTTGCCAAACTTAAACGACGTAGTCGTCATCGTTTGACGTAAATCCGGCTTTTTCCACCACTTTCTCGAGTCACGTCGTCGTAGAGCTCTTCGGAGGTCTACCCGAGTGAATTGTGTCTATGAGAATACTAAATATATATTTTTCGTTTGTGGTCAATTGGTCAAAGTATTCCTTCGATCATCCGATGCGTGGCTACAAAGTTCGGCATAATAGCACTGACAACATGATATTTCCACCGGTTTTGCATCTGATTTCTGAACGTGTCCATATATTTTAATCGTATTAGTGACGAGACACGAGTAGTAATGTTTGCAATAACAACACAACCTGAAAGGTAACGTCCACCTGGGTCACGTCTTGGCGTTAAAAGAGTGATTCAGCATTAGCCTACAAACGTAGACTATTTCCGAAAGGCGGAAACAGGTCTTACTTGACAGGCTTAAAAGACATCAGTTCTGTCAAGGATCGCCCAATTTCCTCACAGCTTTTTTTCAATTGACATTGGAGAGCAAGATTCCAAGGTCTGTGCTGCGAAAAAAAAATGGCTCGTGTTACTCTGCTGTTGCTTCTACTGGTCTCTGCGAATATTTTTATTGCTCGTTCGAAGAGCTTAAAGAAGGTGCGTATGTAAGTTTGTTCGTTAACTTTCTTAATACGGTAATCATCATAATTATCAATTAGTTTATTGAGAAAATCAGTGCTACATGTAATAATAGAGCAACCTAATCAAACCTGAACATCCTCGTAATCAGTTTGTGAAAGTCCGAGACTCTTTCAAATGGAGGCCTTGCATAAAAGAATAAATTTGTTAGTGAAAAGAAAATGGAATAGAGCTGATAATGCTCGGAAGTTATTTCATGATTTTGTCTGTCGTAAAGAGAAACGTAAGCTGTTTCAAAGTACCTCACCACCAAAGTTAAAACTGTTTCCTTTCAAGACGACGTTAGTTGATCAGGATCATAGAACACTGAGA
>BLFP01001931.1:1865750-1870907 GCA_014634505.1 Montipora efflorescens
ATGGCAGCGCAGGTTTCCGTGACAATCCGAGCTAATCGTCGCCTGTCGTCGTAGTCCATTTGGTCTCTTAAGTGTTTCATATAGAAACACAACATGAAAAAGGTAAAGAAAGCGTAGAAAGCAATAATAAAGCAGATATATTGAACACGGAACGCATGCACGATGCGATTCACACACTTTAAATGCAGTGGGCACGTGCTCGGTTTGTTGAATGTGAACATATCAACATATCGAGTACCCAGTGTCTCAACACAGCACCATTTGGTGCCGGTGCCCGGGCACTAGCGCTCGGGCACCAAGTGCGAACAAAGCCAAAGTCTTCAGAGTCAATGCATTTAGAACGCTGTCCGGACGAGAGAGTAGACTGAGTGCAATTTGTCAACGATCACTGAAATATCATGAAATATCATGACTGTTGCCTTTCTTCAGATGGCCGACGTGAAACCCCGCCATCTCCGGGGTCGCAATGTTATGCGCAGTAGGAGATGCGCCGTGCAAAACAAGGGAATCACCTTAAGACCTAAAAGTATAGTCCTAAATCAAGTGAACCACACAAATTTGAAACGAGCTTTATGTCTCTAAAATGCGTCCTTATCCGGACAAGTTTCAAGTTCAACAATCAGCAGTTCAGTGACCTCACAACTCCCTGCACGTCACTCACGGTATCTTTTTGGAACTCGAATGACCCGACCACTGACTCTGCTTATAGTAGGGAAACTACCTGAAGTTAACTCCCAATGGGATTCGTTTTGTAGTGTGTCCTCAGCTGGGCGGTCAGCCCTACATCCCTCACTGTTGGCTGAGTCTGCTAGCTCTGTGGGTGAGGTTTCTTTTGTCTCAGAGAATATCTTTCCGGTTTCACTGTATTCATGATTGTTGGCTTTCACAAAACATGATCTTGGTTCCCCCGCTTTGGATTCTCCCACTAGTGCAGGTGGTTCCCAGGTGTTCCCTTGTCGCATTCTGATCGTATCTCCAGGTTCCAAAGGCTTAAGAGGCTTGCTACTTCTATCAAAATACTCTTTCTGGATTTGCTGTCTGCTTCCAATGCACTCTGAATTTCTTTTCTATTGTATGTTATTGGTGTAAGCAACGTGCTTTTTAATAGGAATGATACTTCTAGTGCGACGCCCCATCAGTGACTGTGTTGGTGAAAGACTCAATCCAGGAATACGGGTATTTCGCAGCTCCAGAATTTCCAAATAGGAAACTTTTTTATCTTCATAAGCTTTCTTGAGCAGTTTCTTGACTGTTTGGACTGTGCGCTCCGCAAGACCAATGCTTTGGGGGAACGGGGATGAGGATGTGACATGCTGGAATTGATAAGCTTTAGCAAACTGTGTGAATTCCAAGCTGCTAATTAGGAGTAAACAAAATATCTTCCGAGCTAAAAACTAATAAAACAAAAAAAGGAAACTAGTTGCTATACAAGAAAATGTAAATAATACAATAAAATTACAAATAATTATTAATTAATTTGCAAGTATTGAAAGCATTTAAGATTTGTGGTCTGCTCAGCCTCAGTGGTCAGAATATTCCATACAACGGCACCCCTATATTGAAAGCTCTTTTTAAGGGCGTCCAGATTTGGTCTAGGAATATACAAGTTATATTCCGAACTCTTTATTATGCGAATAGATGGTATTCACGTTAACAAATTTACCGGTTATTTATTGTTTTAAACATCAAAGCTTTGATATGCTTTGTTCGTTCGTCACTGAGGCTTTGCCAGTTGAGTTCACTCGATATTTGGGTGCTCCTTTGACAAATTATTGTTTGCTTCGGTTCAAAGAATAGCAGCAAACTATTGTTTTCACGGACTTAACTGATTAGAGTGTAATGTGAGGTGCTAAGTATCTACCCCATATGAACCATGTGCGCGTTAGCCTTACTAATGGAAATGGGTCCACACAAGGACAGAGAAAACTCTGACCAGGGTGGGAATTGAACCCACGACCTTCGGGTCAGATCACCGCTGCTCTAACGACCGATCTACAAGGTGAGACGGGAGCAGGCCGTGGGAACTGACGATGTTAAAGTCACGGTAATGAACATGTACAAGTTCAAGGAAGGATTACGTTTTTGCAAACGTTGCCCGTGTAGCACTTTTATTTTAACGGACTTAACTGATTAGAGTGTAATGTGAAGTGCTAAGTATCAATTCCCATGTGAAGTGCTAAGTTTCAATTCCCACCCTGGTCAGAGTTTTTCTCTGTCCTTGTGTGGGCCCATTTCCATCAGTAGGGCTAACGCTCACATGGTTCATATGGGATAGATACTTAACACTTCACATTACACTCTAATCAGTTAAGTCTGTTCAAATAAAAGTGCTAAACGGCCAACGTTTGCAAAAACGTAAACCCTCCTTGTACTTGTATTGTTTTTACAGTTCACCTAAAATGGTAGGAGTTTGTGTGTTATTCCTTGGTGACGTATTCGCTAGAGGTTGCTATGGTAGTGATCACGCCAGTACATGTTTAACGGCGGGATTTTGAGAGGCGGGCCATTCTATGCTAACGACTCCGGCGAGTGCGAAATTTTTGTTCATCGATGTTTTATTAGCTGTATTATTTGCGAATTCAGCTTGTTTAAATGGTTTTGACATTCATTTAACGCCTTATTCCCTCAAGGTTTGTTCACGTCTGATTCTGCATTTGGGTTTGTTAGTTAGGGTTAGTTAATAGTAATAGCAGCAGTTTCACTAGCAACCTTTGTGGCTTCCCTAATGGTGTTTTTATTAGAATCCGCCTTACAAGAAGAATTTCCTCTCCACTAACTAAAACATTCACTAGTCAGCAGGTATTTTGGGGGAAATTTCCCCAGAAAGTGCAGGTTTTTCCTGGCATGCAGCAGGCGTGATTTTCTCGAGGTCGTAAATTTTCCTTTGTGGCAGTATTTCAATAAACGGAACTGGCGTCATGGCCTTAGCAGCGAGGGCGCCTCATGTTGTACCTCTAATCGCATGCCAGCAGTCAGCTTCCTATTTAACCAGAATATCGTTGTCTGAGTCGTTGATTTATTAAAAGTGGCTTTCTGCATGTCAGGTGCTGTAACCCAACACTTTTTTGTTTGTTTGCTTGATTTGTTTATTGTTTTGTTTTGTTTTTCTTTTTGTTTTTGTTTGGGGGGGTGTTCTTGTTTTTTAATGCCTCTCTATTCCTCTCGCAAGTGGCTTGAGAGCAATTTAACTGCCAATGAGGAGTTTGCAGGTTTTCCAGGTGATCTGGTGACGTAATTTGAAGGACTTGGAAGACTGAAAAATCTTGACGCCGTATGCCATAACCGTGCGCGGCCTTAGGTGTTTCTTTCCAAACTCCCTGCAGTATTGCCATCGCCAAAACTCAACAGATCATTACGTGTCTACCACATTTCCTGTTACTGTATTAACATTCAAGTAGACCCGACAAGATCTAACCTCGCCTCTGCCCTGTTGAATTCGAAAATAAGGCCGTGCGCGGTTGTGGGATACGGCGTTAAAATTTTTCTCCCCAGTCCTCCGAGTTACGTCACCAGATAACCTGGTGATACATCCATGTTTTGATCAATTGACACCTGTCGCGGGCTCAAGCTTAGAACTCACCAAGGTCAGCTGTTTTTTGGAAGTTGATCGCTGACCGGGTACTGGTTTTCGATTGCAGGCTCAACCCAGGTTAACTCACCTAAACATAAGCGAGGATTCATCTTTCGCACGCTTTCTGTGACTCGATGCGGCTACACGGCCATACTACGTCAACAACAGTTCTTACACAGTCAACGCTTTTTGTGTTTGGTGGAAAACGGTTTGGACAATGTTTTCTTTGTGCACTTTTCGCTGTTTCAATCCAGTTTGACATATCATGATAGCTGTTGTCCACACTGGCGGCTACGCAGTTATTCAAGTCACGCATCGGAGGGATATAAACTTAAAGCTGAGTGTTTATTTTTAATTTGCTTAGAGCTGCTCTTTTCTCTGTATTACAATTTTTGGCATATCTTTAGAAGTTCTGATCAGGTTATATGATGCCTGGAAGACCTATGACTAGAACAGAAACAAAAAGAGAGCAAAAGAGAATGAGAATGATAACGACAAAACAGAATACCAGTAATAGCTCACACTTGGTGGAAGAAGTTACTCCACAAATTCTTTCCTTGGGCACTAAACCGTTTGTTATTTTTACGGATGCGTTATTTAACGTCGATGCGTAATTTTAAAAAGTGGCCTAATCGATTTTTCCTTTGTTCAGGAATAAAAAACGAATTTTTATTGTCAACGATACTATTTTGGACACAAAGATAAAGTTGAATTGCTTGTTTGTTTCACAAATGCAAGCGAACGAGTGCTTTTTTAATTCGTTTGCCCAACTAGCTGGTTTTCGATGTGCCTCGACAGTGAAAAGAAAATTTTTCTCTTATATTATAAACACGTAATCGCATTGAGTTCTCGTAAATTAGGGGGAAATTTCACTAGCTTGTGTTTTCAGAAGTTTCTTTAAAGTACTAAAAGTAATTTAGAGTTGGAGCGGATCTTGCTTGAAGTTCGTTCTTTCTTGGTTGCATTGACTCTTTTTTTTTTGCCGAGTCTTGTTCCAACCCAAGCTGGTGTGTTTCAATGAAATAAATCACAATGTAAATGATCTCGTTTTCAGACATAAAGTGGAATAAAGTACATCAGTAAAACTCTTTTTTTTTTACCTTGAACTAACAAAGTTTTTTATGGCTTCTAAGTTTAGAAATTCCTATTCGCTGGCTATTGACAGTTGACTCTGAAATGGCTTTTTCCTTTTCCATTCACTAGCTGAGGGTGTGCTTTGTTTCTTTTAAAACTCGTGTGATTCAACAAAAATTCATTGCCAAACTGGTGAATCCCAAAGCTACGGTGGCCCACAAGGGACATGATGACAAGGGACATGATGCTTTCTTCTGTAGAAAAATTCTTTGCATAACTAGTGAATTCCATGCCAAATTTTACGCTTAAAACCGATATCGCACGAATCACAAAGCAATGAGTGTTTTGGTACGGTGGCCCACAAGGGACATGCGGCGAATTAAAGAGTTGCTGCAAATAAAATAAAGTTGCTGCAAATTTAAAAAAGTTGCTGCAAATTAAAAGAATGTTGCTGCAAATTAAAACATCAAAAGTATGCAATGAAGGAAGGACAGGTACAAAACAGAGGTCAC
>BLFP01001931.1:1871428-1882426 GCA_014634505.1 Montipora efflorescens
CAGACTCGCAGATTGCGGTTGGGGGCTCTGCTTGAGCCCGTAATAATTTCTCGTTGCCGTTACAATTGTTGTTTTTTTTTTTCACATTCTATATAGCATTATTTATCGAACCATCTGCTGAATCTTTCCTCAAACGAAGACGTGTTGTTGAGAAGACGGAGAAATCCTGTGTGCTTCCCACTGCAATTACGTACTAGTAAGTGAGGTAACGTTCTGAGGAGAGGGGACGGGAGGGCGTATTTCATTGATTTTATTCAAGCTAAGTCACTTCCAACGTTGCAATAGGCCGTGTCAAGAAGGAGAATGTTTTACTGAATAATAAATGCACAGGCGCATTCCAGATACCGTGACTTAACACTTCATATAGCCTCTATCATAATTTAAATATCTTGCTATTGGCAAAGTTTCAAGAAGCAACCATGGACACTGTTGATACAAGTTGGTGATATGATTAGCCTAGCATAGACAATGAAGAAAACAATAAAATCAAGAGCCAATGCAACTTGTGTTTTTATTTGTTGTTGTTGTTGTTGCTTTTGTTGTTTTTGTTTTCAAACTTGTGTTCTATATTCAACGTACGCTCCAGAGAAAAGTATGTCTGATCATACATACATAATTTACTGCTCCCCATAGGGGCTTTTCAGGGCCAATGAAACACAACGAAACGACGTAACAGAATAACAACAACAACTGTTAAGAATGCCAACTGGCCGGAGGCAAACCAGTTGGCTATTTACAAGTGCAGCTGGGAAGTTGAACCAGGGACTACCGGGATCAAATTCAACGAGTGGTCAGAGCGGGTCTTGAAACCGGGGATCTCCGGATCTCAAGGCAAGCTCCCTAACCACTGGATCACACTGCCTCTTTAAATAAATGATAACTGGTCAAATAAGCCTTTTACAGGCGCAAAAGGATTTACACTGAAGCGTTCTTGTAAACTGTATTTGAATGTTGACATCATTAGAGAAATACGTGAAAGAACCTCTTTCAAGGCCGATAGATGATCAACTTGTGAGAGGCTTACGTAGACCAGTTGCTAACACTTGGACGAGTATAAGGGAATCTGGCTTTGTCGTTAACATAATTTTATACATTTTTGCTCAAAGAATGCATCATACAAAATTGACTTCAAAAATTTAAAGAACTTGTTAAACTAGTTAAATCTCGAATTTTAAGCCTTAGATAACGAGCCAGTGACTTTCATATAACCCGCAGTCCATTTTGTTTTCCCCCACAAAATTTTGCATAAACTATTGTTTTCAAATGCACTCGGGAATAGTTGACAATAGTTTCTGCAAGATTTGTAGGGAAAACAAAAAGCATTGCGGGTTGTACGAAAGTGGCGCATTAGCCATCAAAAACTGATAAATTCTTAGGTTGCAAAGGCACCAATGATCCCATACATTCTTTGTAAGATCTCGAATTTTCAAAGCGTCATTGCCCTGAGATTACCTGAAATATCCCGTTCCCATCTTCAGAGATTAGATAGCTTATTATGCAATGCATTTTCAATTTTCAGTACCTTATTCCTGCATAACTGATTAGAAAACGGCAGCCTTGTGCTAATGAGGTAAACTACGGAAGCCCATAAAGGACACACCTTTCCTAGTAATTTAACAACATATTACAAAAAGTCGCTCATCTAGCAAAATGTAATGTACTGCAAACAAAAATGTTCACACTGGACACAAAATACCTCAGCACTCTCCGAACAAAATAAATCCGCATATTACAAACAAAATAAATTCGCAAACTATTAAAGTGGTACTACGACCAAAAAAAAAAATTTTTTTTTCCCTTTGGATTTCAAAACTATGTTAACTAAACACTAACTCACCCAAGTTTTAAGTTCTGATTTTAAAAAGACACCTGTTTATTTTAGCTGGAATTTTCTTATTTATTGGTCCGCCATTACTAACTTCACAATCTTGAGAAAGCTGGGTCGAGGAGAAAATGACGTCAAACACTCACTAGTTCAAGAATGCAATGCGTGTGTACGCGGCCTAATTAATATTCAGCACGGGAGTTTCGGGCTTTCAGACTTTTCAACCCGTGTTTTGCATATATAATAAATTGCGTTTACACGCTGAAATTTTAAGCTAGTGAGTAAATGACGTCATTTTCTCTAGATCCAACCCTCTGAGGTCCAATCGGCTAGTTTTGAACGGGAGTAATGGCGGACCATGAAATTCAAAACTTACACTCAAAATAAACAGCCTTTGGATAAAACTCAAAGCTCAAAATTTTGCCAGTTAGGTGTTAAGCGAACACGCTTTCAAAATCAGAAGAAAAAAAGGAAATGATTTGTTGATCATAGTACCACTTTAACAAATTGAATCAGCACACTGCAAACAAAATTAACTCGCAAGCTATTGACAAAATGAATAAGCTCACTGCAAATGAAATAAATTCACAAACTAACAACAAAATAAAACGGTACACTGCCAACAAACTTCGAGTTCACTTCAAACTATCAATGACAAACGCGCAATGCCAACACAAATTTACGCGCTGTAAACAAAAAATACTGCACGCTGCAAACAAAACGAAAAAGTGTGCGCTCGCAGAAAAAGAACGTCAGGATGGATTTGTACCACCCAAGAAAAAAATGAAGAAGCAGCCTCTTGGCAAGTCGGCAGTCCCTACAAAGCACATGGATGTAGAAGTAAAGGTGGGCATTGCGTCTCATGTTGATGGTGTTTTCAAGAGTCGACGTGGTAAGATGCACTCCGTGAAATCGAACGCTAAGAAAGAAGAGATCACACGAAAAGCCATTGCTAAGCACTCCAGCTTTGATCAGACTTTTGATGGAACCATCCCCTACGTTTTGCTCTTTCCTGATTTCAGCGAAGTATACTTTGTATCCGGAACAAAGGATCCATTTGTGTTGTCATCATATAAACAGGCAATAAGCAAGGACTACAAGCGCCTAAAATTTTTCTGATCCCATCTGATGAGTTTGCGAACAGAAACGATGACAGTGACGACAGTTCTGGTGAAGAATATGCAAACGAGGGAAGTCTTACGAAATGGCTCGCTGGGCGTGAACCAAAACAAACAATCATTGTTGGTGATGATGATCAACGCCACCTTGATGCTGTGGCAAATCCAGAAGGTGGGTGTTATGATCAGTGTCTAATTTTTGCAGCAAGAGAGGCCTTTTTGTTGCCCAAAATTGAATTGAGGTACTTGTAAACATGTTTTCTATTCATTTTTAAATCTTGAGGTACTCGGCAACACAAATTAAGTTTGGATATTCAATATTGAAAAAGGGGAAGAGGACATTTCACTCAATGTAAATGTTAGTCTTTTGCTTACCAGGGTTTTGAATTATGCAGATGCTCTTGTTATCTTTGTAAAATAAATACTTTAATAAAATTAACTTTCTGAGCACTTTTCCAATTTTAGATGATACATTGGTTCAAAGAAGGACCAGATAAGGAGAATTAATTTAAATTTAGTGTTAATTTATTTCAGATGCCAACAGTATTGATGACTTCCTTCTAAAATGTGCCGTAGACCAGAGTCTGAGCAGTCCGGCAGCTTGTGGAAGAAACACTACTAAGTTCAAATCCTAAGTCCTTGGGAGAGGCACTGGAATAGACACTGAATGGTTTTCCAATCGAGTAATTCACTTTCATTGAAAAGCTTTGAAATACCACAAAAAATATAATAAAAAGGGCATTTGGTTGCTTAGAGGATGAAGATCTAAAACCAAGGGTAACAGTTAAGTTTGTAGGGGAAGAAGTAGTTGATTCTGAAGGAGCAACAAGAGAGTTCTTTTCTGAACTCTTCCGTGGTTTTAGTGTGTGTAGTACACTTGTAAGGGGTGCATACCCTAATGTCACTTTTAGGCACAACCTAGAGGCATTGAGCAAAGGCTTGTTTGAGATGTTTGGTAAGTTTGTTGCTATTGCACTGGTTAATTGTTGCCCAGGACCCCATTTCCTTACTCCTATAGTAGCAGGGTTTTTACTAGACATCCCTCAAGAACCACAATTGGAGGAAGTTCCAGAAGAATGTGAGTTTGTGAATCAACTTAAAAACATTTCTTCCTGTTGTGATGAAGCATCGTTTACTGATGCTGTCCGGAAATTTCCTGAACGTTTTGATATGGGCTACACAAGAGCAACTGTAATCTTTCAAGACAAGAATGACCTGTTGAATGCTTTTATCAAAGACATAGTATTGAGTAGTGTGGCAGAGGAGATTTATAGCTTCAGAAAGGGTGTCACATCATTTGGCGTTTAGATTGGTTGCATAAATTTCCTGATGAAGGTTTAAAGGAACTAATGCATGTGGAAATCTCTGTTGAGGATGTGAAAAGCTGCTTTGTTCCATGTTTTTCAACTGCAGGAACAGAGTTGCATGAAAAAAAAAAAAGAAAGAAATTGTCTATAAATGGCACAGCTTCCTATGCAACGTAAAGAAGGGGAAATTGAAATGTTACTGTATGTTTACCCTTTTTCTGAAGCAACCTTGCCTGGTACTTGTGATGCTGAACTCAGAGTTCTTACATTAAGTGATGTGTTGCAATTTGGAAGTGGGTCTCGATTCCCAAATTTCTCAGGAAAGTTGAAATTTGATCATGACAGTACACTGACTGCAAAAAGAATTTGTGCAAATACATGCTCCCTTACTATCACTATTCCAGTGAACAAGAAGTACTGGTGATTGTAATGAATTTTCCTTTAATTTCATGGAGGACATTTTTGAGGCTTATGGGTTTGAGTTACCATGAGTATGAAGAAAATGAAGATGTTACAGGATGTAGTTAAACAAGTTACTTTGAATAACAGCACTTGATAGACTTACGTACGGTAAATTATCGTTTAAAACATAAGCATTGAATTCACAGTGCCATGTTGTGTTCAGGGCAGACATCAAGTTCTTTTTGTTCTAAATTTGTTATGTCTGTTACATTTGCCTAAAAAATTTTCCTATGGAAGTGAATATACTTCTGGATGGTGTGCCAACATTGAACAGATTATCGTTTTAACTATACAGTAGTGTTGTTGAGTTTATTTAATTAACAGCCTTGTCAGTCTGTCCTTGTAAGTTACTTATAATATTCTGAAGATGCTTGAATAAATGATGAGCAGGAATCAGAAGAAAATTGTACTTTATCATATCCTCAAAAGAGGATACCTTAAAAATAATTGATAATGCTGCATGTACTTTCCTTTTATTTTCATCTTTAATTTTCTGATATAGTATCAAATATCCTGTCAATTCTGATTTTCAAAAATGAAATAATTTACCTACCCTTAAAGTCTGCCCAATAGTCAATGTACATTTCACATCTGATGAATGAACAGTGGGAATTCACCCACAGGGCAGGACAAGTATCACTGCCCAACATTTGGAAAATGAGCAAGTCAGCAGTCTCTTTTGTCAGTCCTTTGTATGAGCCAGTGCATTAAAGTGCATTAAAGGAATGGGTCGTGATGTTAAAACCTTAACGAAGATGAAAAACTAGTGCCAAGCCTATAAACACCCAAGAATAATTTAACACTGTTTGCAGAGAAGCTAGTGGCTACGTCCACTCTACTGCAAATGATATGATAATTACTTAACTAAACTTTCAAAACCTTGACGTTTTCAAAATTCTTAATAAGTCTAGATCTTGTGATAAAATTGATTAAAAAGACAAACGCAACTAGATTCATTTTGACAACGCTTCGACATCGTCCGATGTCATCGTCAGGCAATGAATTTTAATCGGATGAAGCATAACTTATAGTGCAAGAACACTAGAACAATAGAACAATAGAACAATATATACAATAGTATATAGTATATACAATACTCAGCTATCGGGAGGCATCGCCTAGCAGATCATGGTCTAACAACAGCACCCCCAGCGGCGAGTTTTAGTGTCTTAAAGAAATGCGCATCGAAATTTGATTGCTTAATTCATGAGATGTTCTACATCAAAGAATTAAAACCATCACTTAATGTGCAGTCAGACTCTGTCAGGGCAAAACTATTTACTTAGATTTCACATTTATTGTTAGCGTACTATTGTATATATTGTTCTATTGTTCTATTGTTCTTGTACTATAAGTTATGCTTCATCCGATTAAAATTCATTGCCTGACGATGACATCGGACGATGTCGAAACGTTGTCAAAATGAATCTAGTTGCGTTTGTCTTTTTAATCAGTTTTCAAAATTGTCCTGGTTTATTGTTCTTCAGCCTTTGGCAAAATGAAGAAGCTTTTGAAACAAATTTCCCGCCTCTAGAACAGATGTGGGACGAACAAGACCATTTCTTTCCATCACATAGTGAAAGTACTCCTCCCAGATTGGGTCAGGGTCCTCATCGCCACCCAGTTCTTGCAATTTGTCTTCCATTTCCCTTAGCTTGTCAGAAACTAGAATTAAGCAGTCCCTTCGCCCAAATTCTTCTGGCAAGAAGTACGTCATATCTGGCACTCCAGACACAGTAGCATACTTTGACTCTCTGATGCGGTGCGAATTTCAATAATCCTTTACCTTATCAAGGTCATCCTGCAGGAGATCCGCAAAGCAAAACCAAAGCGCCTCGGTGTGGATCTCATCGGTGAGGTCGAAAATGTCAGATTCGTGCAAATCATTGAAGAACTCAATCCACCAACTTGAGCGCTGTCTTCTGAAGTGTGATTAGTAACCTTCTATTCTTTGGTTTCTGGTACTTTTCACGTATTCATGAGCTTTGGAGGCTGCATATTCGTCATGACCGTCTGCGCGTAGGTAGCACCGCATTGCAGCCAGTATTCTCAGTTCCACGGTCAGTGCACATACGTACTGGGCATCCATGGGCCCCTTTAAAACTCCACAAGAAATATGGTGCAATTAACCGTGGATTCTTGTTTGAATGTTGAACTTCTAACCATATAATTCTCCGACTAAAGCCATCAACACACCCATGAATAGATGTGCCAACAGAAATTAGCTCCAGTTGACACGCACATTCTGCGATGGAGACGCCGATGCTTGCTCTGTTCCACTCCACAAGGATCAACTTCCCTCATTAGCGACTCAGCCAATCGTCTAGGAACATGAATTTCGAATTTTATGTCTAAGGCGCAGGACATCGAAGACCGCTGGCTAAGAGAAACGATGGGATCTGGGAACGAGAATGGACAAACCCCTCAATTTTGAAAACCGCCCACTTGACCTGTCATGCATGTCATCGGCTGGCATAAATTGACCAAGAAAACGTTTGGTCTTCCATAGTGGAGAAAGAGAAGCTAAACAAACTTCGACAAGGGATATTGAGATAATATTGACCAATATTAGAGAACAGACACTCTTCCCGAAGGCGGCCTACGAGTCCAACTATGAATATGTTATCGTAAAAATCCCCCACGACGATAAGATTTCAATGTTTGGTAAGGCAAACATTCCAAATACTGTGTAATAAAAGTGTTTCTAATAAATGCCAGAGTGCCTGAAATCCGAACGAATGTTGTCGTCTAACAAGCCCGCTGAAATTACAAGATTTTCCAACACAATTTTCTGTTCGGTGGTTTAACACCTTAAGACCTTGTTCTTGGCGCTTGTGTTTTCAAGAAAGTGATGTTAAAATAAAACGAACAGCTACAAATAGTGTATCACGCCTGCTTCTGCAATAATGTTATAGCTTCGAAATCCCAAAGGGCGGCATTAAAAATACACTACAGGAGCTATACAGCAGTGCAAAACACAAGGATCTCGTAAGATTGAATCATTCAGGAGTCTGTTTACTTTCCAGCTGATGAGCCAAAATCCCCATTGAAGGCTTCCTTGATTTGATCGTTCGCAATAATTTTGACTAATAATTAATACGCAGGCATTTTTTTTCGTAGGAAATGAGGCTTTCCCCGAAAGCAGTGGGAAGAGCAGCAAGTAAATTTCCCCCCTTGGACGAGTTGTTTGATAAATCGAAATTTGTTCTTCTTCTTTGAAGCCATCGCTAAATCCTTTATCGACAACGGAGCAAACTGCTCGATGTAACATTTCTTTAAATGAAGATCTCTTCGCATTTAGCCTCAGTAGTGAGCGATTTCAGCGAGAGAAAAGCGAAAATCAGTCCACCAAAAGTTACTCGCTTGCTACGGGGAACACATTATTTTGACATGAGCGACTGAGGTGTCAATGAAAAATCCGAGCCGCGCCAATCAAAGACCCCGTTTGTGAGCGAACGGGAGTTTTTAAAATCGAGTGGTTTGTCCGCAAGCGTTTCCTTCCTCTCTCCTCCCCTCCCCAATCCAATTTTTTTTTTGCGCTCACCCTATTCTCACGCGGCCAGAAAAATGAAATCGCTTCTCACCCGCTGGAAACGCTTGCTACGCACGCTGCAAAGACGTCGGTCTGGCTTTTCAATAATATTATAGATTTAGCCAAGCCTAAAAGCGGAGCTCCCTCGTTATTTATTCTTACTGCCTGTAGGGTTTGTGAAAATAAAAGGTTTCGAATTGTCCGCGTTTTAATTTGATGTTTCCGGTTGCTGCTTTAATAATTAAATAATGTTATTTCCTTTCTTCTATAGGAAAATTCATTGCTTAACTAGTGAATTCCACGGTAAATTTTACGCTAATTAACAACTATTCACTGAAGTCTACGGTGGCTAGCGGTGGATATTTACCGAGGTAAATATCGAACGCTACCCACCGACAGTGAATAGTTGTTTTAGTACACACTAAAACAGTGAGATAATATACAGCACAAAAAATTAATTTGGATGTTTTCTTCACTTGTCACGGATGCAAATCGGGACGCCATTTTATCCCGAGTTGCTCGAAGGTAAATAGGAAAAAGCCATTTCAGAGTCAACTGTCAATAGCCAGCGAATAGAAATCATGCTAAAATTAGAAGCCATAAAAACAACTTCGTCAGTTCAAGGTCAACGAAGGGTTTTACGGATGTACTTTATTCCACTTTATCTCTGAAAACAAGATCATTCACATTTTGATGTATTTCATTGAAACACGCAAGGTTGGCTTGGTACAAGAATCGGCTACGGCAATGCAACTACGGCAATGCAACCAAGAAAGGACGAACTTCAAACACGATCTGCTCCAACACTTAAATAACGTTTGGGTGCTTTAAACAAACTTCTGAAAACACAAGCTAGTGAGATTTCCCCCTAATTTTACGAGAACTCATTGCGAATACGTGTTTTTAGAAAATTTTCAGCTCCGACTATTACATTTCTAGCTTTTTGATTGGCTAAAGAACTCCGACTATGAGCTAATAGTCGAAGTTTTACGTCATATGGAAAATAGTGCGCCAAGATGCTCTTTCCGGACGCCGGCAAAACCCGGTTTGAGAATTTATTACGCGCTCGTTGGTTATTTTATCACTTCATATCCAACTCGGGCTCATGGAATAATTGTTATATAACATACGGGCAAAATTTTCTTATCACCGTCGAGGCACAACGAAAACCAGTTGAGCAAGCGGATTATAAAAGCACTTGTTCGCTCGCATTTCAGAGATAAACAGACAAACAAATCAACTTTTTCTTTATGTCCAAAAGAGTACAGATAATTGTTGTTTAATTCCAGTTGATAATAAAAATTCGATTTTCATTCCTGAACAAAGGAAGAACCGATCAAACCTTTTAAAAATACGCATCCACTTTAAATAACGCATCCGTAAAAATAACAAACGGTTTAATGCCCAAGGAAAGAATTTGGGTGCTAAGTATGAGCTATTACTGGTGTTCTGTTTTGTCGTTGTCGTTCTCTTTCGCTCAGTCCTTTCGTTTCTGTTCTAGACATAGGCTCTCCAGGCATCATGTATCCTTATCAGAGCTTCTAAAGATATGCCAAAAATTGCAATACGGAGAAAAAAGCAGCTCTAAGCAAATTAAAAATAAACACTCAGCTATAAGTTTATATCCCTCCGATGCTTGACTTGAATAACTGCGTAGCCACCACTGTGGACCACAGATATCATGATATGTCAAACTAGATTAAAACCAGCGAAAAATGCAGAAAGAGAACATCTTCCACCTGAACACGAAAAGTGTTGACTGTGTAAGAACTGTAGTTGATGTTGTTAGGAATTACGACGAGACACTGAAGCGTAACACAACTTTAATCCACTGGACTCAGCTACACATCGATTTACAAAGGGGATGTATACGAGTGAAATGCTACGACGTACAAAACCTTCGATAACAAGAGCGGGAACAACAACGAAAATCACATGACACTCTAAGTCCTACACACTAGGGTGGGGCTAGTATAACTATTCACAGGTCCAGTCCTTCGGGGAGGACAACGCTCAAATTAGGCTTGGAAACAGGTATACTTGCAGCATGAACAGTGTTCGTTTGTGGCTTCTCCCCACCATGGACTGGATCCTCTGCTTCCGGGCTTACTTGTGAAGCTGCTGACTCAATCTCTAACTTGTGTAAACGTTGAACGGGTCTGTTGTAGAAACTGTTATGCGCTCTAACTGTACCGGTCCGTACAAGCCCGTCGTTACCTGGATAAACCCTTTCAACTTTAGCCAACGGCCATTTGGTGCGCGGCACATTGTCGTCAGAAATAAGTACAATGTCGCCTACTCGAATAGAAGGGATCTCTTTATGCCACTTGTTTCTTACCGATAGGAGATGTAAGTACTCTTGTTTCCAACGCTTCCAGTAGTGATTGAGTAGTCTCTGCAGGTAGAGATACCTTTCGACAGTCCTCTTACTGGTCTCCTCTAAGCTACTTTCTTTCCTTTCCGGTAACTGGTTAATTGGCGTACCAATTGCAAGATGAGCAGGCGTAATAGGTAACGGGTCTCTGCAATCATCACTTACTGCGGTCAACGGCCGCGAGTTAATGATACCTTCGATTCTGACCGGCAACGTGTTTAGCTCAGAAAAGGTGAGAAGTGCCCTTCCAAGGACCTTGCGCAGTGGTTCTTTTATCATTCTGCAAAATCGTTCCCACCATCCACCTCTCCATGGGGAACGCTCTGTGATGAATTTCCACTTGATCCCTCGTGATGAGAACTCTGACTTGATTTGATCTT
>BLFP01001931.1:1884670-1889670 GCA_014634505.1 Montipora efflorescens
AAAAGGCTTGTTTGAGATGTTTGGTAAGCTTGTTGCTATTGCACTGGTTAATTGTTGCCCAGGACCCCATTTCCTTACTCCTATAGTAGCAGGGTTTTTATTAGGCATCCATCAAGAACCACAATTGGAGGAAGTTCCAGAAGAATGTGAGTTTGTGAATCAACTTAAAAACATTTCTTCCTGTTGTGATGAAGCATCGTTTACTGATGCTGTCCGGAAATTTCCTGAACGTTTTGATATGGGCTACACAAGAGCAACTGTAACCTTTCAAGACAAGAATGACCTGTTGAATGCTTGTATCAAACACATAGTATTGAGTAGTGTGGCAGAGGAGATTTATAGCTTCAGAAAGGGTGTCACATCATTTGGCGTTTTAGATTGGTTGCATAAATTTCCTGATGAAGGTTTAAAGGAACTAATGCATGTGGAAATTTCTGTTGAGGATGTGAAAAGCTGCTTTGTTCCATGTTTTTCAACTGCAGGAACAGAGTTGCATGAAAAAAAAAAAAAAAAGAAATTGTCTATAAATGGCACAGCTTTCTATGCAACGTAAAGAAGGGGAAATTGAAATGTTACTGTATGTTTACCCTTTTTCTGAAGCAACCTTGCCTGGTACTTGTGATGCTGAACTCGGAGTTCTTACATTAAGTGATGTGTTGCAATTTGGAAGTGGGTCTAGATTCCTAAATTTCTCAGGAAAGTTGAAATTTGATCATGACAATACACTGACTGCAAAAAGAATTTGTGCAAATACATGCTCCCTTACTATCACTATTCCAGTGAACAAGAGGTACTGGTGATTGTAATGAATTTGCCTTTAATTTCATGGAGGACATTTTTGAGGCTTATGGGTTTGAGTTACCATGAGTATGAAGAAAATGAAGATGTTACAGGATGTAGTTAAACAAGTTACTTAGAACAACAGCACTTGATAGACTTCCGTACCGTAAATTATTGTTTAAAACATAAGCATTGAATTCACAGTGCCATGTTGTGTTCAGGGTAGACATCAAGTTCTCTTTGTTCTAAATTTGTTATATCTGTTACATTTGCCTAAAAAAATTTCCATGGAAGTGAATATACTTCTGGAAGGTGTGCCAACATTGAACAGATTATCGTTTTAACTATACAGTAGTATTGTTGAGTTTATTTAATTAACAGCCGAACCAGTCTGTCCTTGTAAGTTACTGATAATATTCTGAAGATGCTTGAATAAAGTTATATATGATGAGCAGGAATCAGAAGAAAATTGTACTTTATCATATCCTCAATAGAAGGGAATACCTTAAAAATAATTGAGAATGCTGCATGTACTTTCCTGTTATTTTCATCTTTAATTTTCTGATACAATATCAAGTATCCTGGCAATTCTGATTTTCAAAAATGAAATAATTTACTTACCGTTACAGTCTGCTGAATAGTCAATGTACATTTCCCATCTGATGAATGAACAGTGGGAATGCACCCACAGGGCAGGACAAGTATCACTGCCCAACATTTGGAAAATGAGCAAGTCAGCAGTCTCTTTTGTCAGTCCTTTGTATGAGTCAGTGCATTAAAGTGCATTAAAGGAATGGGTCTTGATGTTAAAACCTTAACGAAGATGAAAAACTAGTGCCAAGCCTATAAACACAAAAAGAATAATTTAACACTGTTTGCAGAGAAGCTAGTGGCTCCGTCCACTCTACTGCAAATGATATGATAATTACTTGACTAAACTTTCAAAACCTTGACGTTTTCAAAATTGTTCTGGTTTATAGTTCTTCAGCCTTTGGCAAAATGAAGAAGCTTTTGAAACAAATTTCCTGCATCTAGAACAGATGTGGGATGAACAAGACCATTTCTTTCCATCACATAGTGAAAGTACTCCTCCCAGATTGGGTCAGGGTCCTCGTCGCCACCCAGTTCTTGCAATTTATCTTCCATTTCCCTTAGCTTGTCAGAAACTGGAATTAAGCAGTCCCTTCGCCCAAATTCTTCTGGCAAGAAGTACATCATATCTGGCACTCCAGACACAGTAGCATACTTTGACTTTCTGATGGGGTGCGAATTCCAATAATCCTTTACCTTATCAAGGTCGTCCTGCAGGAGATCCGCAAAGCAAAATCAAAGCGCCTCAGTGTGGATCTCATCGGTGAGGTCGAAAATGTCAGATTTGTGCAAATCATTGAAGAACTCAATCCACCAACTTGAGCGCTGTCTTCTGAAGTGTGAATAGTAACCTTCTATTCTTTGGTTTCTGGTACTTTTCACGTATTCATGAGCTTTGGAGGCTGCATATTCGTCATGACCGTCTGCGCGTAGGTAGCACTGCATTGCAGCCAGTATTCCATTCTCAGTTCCACGGTCAGTGCACATACGTACTGGGCATCCATGGGCCCCTTTAACACTCCACAAGAAATATGGTGCAATTAACCGTGGATTCTTGTTTGAATGTTGAACTTCTAACCATATAATTCTCCGACTAAAGCCATCAACACACCCATGAATAGAAAAGCCAAACGGCTTTAGTTTATCGTATCCATCGATGTGCCAACAGAAATTAGCTCCAGTTGACACGCACATTCTGCGATGGAGACGCCGATGCTTGCTCTGTTCCACTCCACAAGGATCAACTTCCCTCATTAGCGACTCAGCCAATCGTCTGGGAACATGAATTTCGAATTTTATGTCTAAGGCGCAGGACATCGAAGACCGCTGGCTAAGAGAAACGATGGGATCTGGGAACGAGAATGGACAAACCGCCCACTTGACCTGTCATGCATGTCATCGGCTGCCATAAATTGACCAAGAAAACGTTTGGTCTTCCATAGTGGAAATGAATTTTGGGAAAGAGAAGCTAAACAAACTTCGACAAGGGATATTGAGATAATATTGACCAATATTAGAGAACAGACACTCTTCCCGAAGGCGGCCTACAAGTCCAACTATGAATATGTTATCGTAAAAATCCCCCACGACGATAAGATTTCAATGTTTGGTAAGGCAAACATTCCAAATACTGTGTAATAAAAGTGTTTCTAATAAATGCCAGAGTGCCTGAAATCCGAACGAATGTTGTTGTCTAACAAGCCCGCTGAAATTACAAGATTTTCCAACACAATTTTCTGTTCGGTGATTTAACACCTTAAGACCTTGTTCTTGGCGCTTGTGTTTTCAAGAAAGTGATGTTAAAATAAAACGAAGAGCTACAAATAGTGTATCGCGCCTGCTTCTGCAATAATGTTATAGCTTCGAAATCCCAAAGCGTCGGCATTAAAAATACACTACAGGAGCTATACAGCAGTGCAAAACACAAGGATCTCGTAAGATTGAATCATTCAGGAGTCTGTTTACTTTCCAGCCGATGAGCCAAAATCCCCATTGAAGGCTTCCTTGATTTGATCGTTCGCAATAATTTTGACTAATAATTAATTTTTTCGTAGGAAATGAGGCTTTCCCCGAAAGCGGTGGGAAGAGCAGCAAGTAAATTTCCCCCCTTGGACGAGTTGTTTGATAAATCGAAATTTGTTCTTCTTCTTTGAAGCCATCGCTAAATCCTTTATCGACAACGGAGCAAACTGCTCGATGTAACATTTCTTTAAATGAAGATTTCTTCGCATTTAGCCTCAGTAGTGAGCGATTTCAGCAAGAGAAAAGCGAAAATCAGTTCACCAAAAGCGAATAACTTTCTCTGAGTTACTCGCTTGCTACGGGGAACACATTATTTTGACATGAGCGACTGAGATGTCAATGAAAAATCCGAGCTGCGCCAATCAAAGACCCCGTTCGTGAGCGAACGGGAGTTTTTAAAATCGAGTGGTTTGTCCGCAAGCGTTTCCTTCCTCTCTCCTCCCCTCCCCTCCCCTCCCCTCCCCACTCCAATTTTTTTTTGCGCTCATCCTATTCTCACGCGGCCAGAAATATGAATTCGCTTCTCACCCGCTGTAAACACTTGCTACGCACGCTGCAAAGACGTCGGTCTGGCTTTTCAATAATATTATAGATTTAGCCAAGCCTAAAAGCGGAGCTCTCTGGTTATTTATTCTTACTACCTGTAGGGTTTGTGAAAATAAAAGGTTTCGAATTGTCCGCGTTTGCGATGTATGCTGTAAACTAGCATGATACTAGTCACGTTGGCATACATGGCTGGGTGGACGTACGGACGGTTACCATACATCTATCATACATCTTTAGAGTAGCTTGATGTAGCTAATATCTCCGAGCATTTACCCTCCCAACCATGATACACCACAGAAGACAGACCACAACACCGGGAACTACATGCCCTGCTCTTTGCGACAAGTGTGCGGGTTCTTTTACGTCCCACAGGATTATGAACATTGAAGAGTTGTGAGACGGGACCTCCGGCTTATCATCCTTATCGTCCTCGTCCGAGAAGACTAGAGAGTCTAACCATTTGCAGATGTAATTACAAAGGCAGCTCTTTCTCCTCAGTTATTTAAAGACCCTGGGTGTTGGTGCGGCCGGAGTTGAACTCACGACCTCCCCCGTGACAGCCCGGTGCTCAACCAACTGAGCCACCGGTGCGCGGTTGATGACGTCATGGCTATGAAACCAAGATTTCTCACATCGATGGGTTTCCATATTTTCTTAAAGGAGAACGGAAGGCGAAAAAGCAATTTTTAAAAAGTCACTCTTACGAAAGCACATGATACGTTGTAATCAAATCGCTATGTTTTGGGATGTAAACTTACCATTTAAACTGATTGTAACAGCAAAAAGCTCTGTACCAGAACAATTTGAACGTCCACCATTTTGGAAGCCATGTGGAAGGCTTGGGCGCATAGCATGACGTCACTGCGCACATAGAACATTAGCTCCAAAATGGTCGAATGTGCAGTAGTTGGCTCTTCAAACAGAACAGTCAGAGATTTCAAAAGAGGGTAAGTTTCCATCTACTGTCCTTAAAAAAGAAACCGCTTCTTAAGGAGTGGCTAGTGGGTATAAAAGGGCAAATTTGCCCAAACTTAGCCAGTGCCACATTTGTTCGGAGCAGT
>BLFP01001931.1:1894670-1897170 GCA_014634505.1 Montipora efflorescens
ACAGAGATTAACTGGAGGGAAAAAACACTACAGTAAGTAAAAACTCTTTTTACCTCCCAAGGTTTTGAAGTGAGCGCAGAGTCGTTTTCTTTGTTATCGAGTGGACCAAAGAATGCCTTGAAGGCCGATAACATTTCCGTGGACTCGAGGTACGTTGACTTTACTTTGTTCGGTGTGCGAAACGCGCTTTTAAAATGTGAAGAAACTGAAGAACGCTGAGGTTCTCATCGGCGGCCACGCGATAAACAGAAACAACCCGTGCATATGAAGAAATTTGTCTTGAATTAGTGTTGCTGATCAACACTGTCTTTCCCAGATATGTTGCTGCTTCGCTTGTGAAAAACAGCTCTCAAGGTATCGCTTTTGCACAATTTTCGTTTCGTGTTTGTTCCTAAAACGACAGTCTTAATTCCAAAAGGAGGCCATGTCGATATCTTTGTCCTTGACGATGAAATCACACGCGGACAACCCATACACAGCGCCATATGATCGGGACAGGAGTCAGGGATCATTGGAACTTGATCAAAATCAACATAGTCATTTCTCGATGTAACTTTACGATATTAGGACTCTTCATTGTTTCCCATACTTTCTTTATATTTCGAACATACAAACGGTGTGGGGACCCTGTGCTTAGGGTTGTGATGTGATGAAATCGGACACAAAAGTATCGATCTGAAGAAAAGTTGTTTTTACATGTAAAGCGAGTGCCGGCAAGAGGCCACATAGTGAAGTGATTTTGTTAGTACATCTCAGCATGTAAGATCATATAAAGCTGAAGCGTCTATGTCTTAATTTATGCCAGAGGAATCTGCTTGGGGATTGGTGATTAGTCTTTTTCATCGGCCATTTTGAAAAGGTTTTCAGCGGTTCTGTTGCGATGAACAACGCTGTCATTTTTCGGATGGGGACAAGGTAAGTTGTTTCAGATAACTCACGTAAAAATGACTTTGTTTTCATGATGCTTGTGATAAAGAGCTTTAATGCATGCGATATTTCGTATGAACTGTTTTCCCAAATGAAAGCTCCCTCGATCTTCCCTCAGAAAACATGGTTGGATAAAGCTATAGATGCTTTTTGCTTTTTTGAAAAAGGTCTGTTTTTATTACTTTTCAAGTACACTACTTAATTATCACCATATCATAGAACACGATAATGAAAAAGTCCTGTAGGATGTGAAATGCCTGTGTAGGTTAATTTTGCCATTTGTCAGGCAGTTTTTATCATTATATTTTCATGCATATTCTGAATATATGTAGATTACAAGTGACATTGAAATGAACAGACCATGATGTTGTTGTTGGTAACAATACCTAAACACTGTGAGGTTTGGTTGGGCTTGAAAGTGTTTCTACCACACTTAAATAGTGGCAAGGGCCTATAAAGTCGTCTCTCTGAACTGTGGTAGCTTCAGGTTTTTTGCTCATGGCGTAACATCCTATTGACTATGCATCAAGCCAAAACCTGATGATGTACATAAATAAATAAATAAATATTGCTACTGCTAATCACCATTACTTGCAGTCGAGGACTGAATTGTGAAGGGCGCAGCTCACTACATCGGGCTGAAAGCATACAAAGGCGTCTCTGGCTGCCGCTATACAGTCCGTGTTTGATGTCGGAGCACAGCACCACAGTTAGATGTTAATTAGCTGTGAGTTGATTTTGATGAGGGAGGAAAACCGGAGTACTCGGAGAAAAACCCTAGAGTCAGGTTGAGATAGACTGAAACTCAGCCCACATGCTGGCCGAGGCCAGAATTGAACCCAGGCTCGCAGTGGTGGGAGGCCCGATAGATAACCACTAAGCCACCCTGACTCCCATAAATGATGTACAGCCTGCAGTGAAAAGACGATTCTATCTACATCCTTAGCAACAGTTATTCACAAACACATCATTGTCTGTATTTGTTACATATTCTATCAGGTCATTTACATAAACAGAGAACATTCTAAGCCACAGGGTCAAATGTGGTTCCTTTTGATACACTGCTGAAACCATGTAGCTGTGGAACTTCTGTGACACAGGAAAATTTTCCCAAAAAACATTGTTGGAAAATCCGAACACTTACCATTAATGTATTTTAGAAGGAAAACATTAATGGATTTAAGAGATTTTACATTATGGAATTTATTAAAATCACATCAATGTAAAACAACTTTCCATCATGGTTTTAATAGTATTTACCATTAGTGGAAAATTGCAAAAATCATCTAATGGGATATCAGAGAAACACATTCATATTTGAAGGAATTCCCATCATGGTTTAATAACATTTACCACTGTGCAAAAATAAAAGAATCACAAGATGGGTTTTTGAAGAAACACATTCGTGGTTGATTAAACTTTCCATCATGGTTTTAGTAGTATTTCCCATTGTGGAAAATTGCAAAAATCATCTAATGGAATATCAGAGAAACACATGCATATTTGAAGGAATTCCCACCATGGTTTAATAACATTTACCACTATGCAAAAATAAAAAAATCACAAGATGGGT
>BLFP01001931.1:1908161-1910661 GCA_014634505.1 Montipora efflorescens
TCAGTTTTTCAAGGCTATTTATTATAGCATAAGATATGAGAGGTATTTAAGGTAACTAAAAAACGACTGAACTGATCTACATTTGCCGCATAAAAATCCCTTTATACAACCCTTTCCCGACAAAAAAAATGCTCTATACAACTCCTTGGAGGTTTCGTGGTAAATGAGAGCGGCAATGCATTTTTTAGAACACTATGCCTCTCTGGAGGTAGAATAGAATTCAACCCGCATGGTTGATCTTGTTCACAATAGTTCAAAAAAGCGTCTTTTTTTTTAGGTGCGATCGACATCCACCATAATGATTCTGTATTCTAGAAATAGGCACGTTTTTTTTAAACATATCAAATCACGAGTAAGGATATGCTGTGATGATATCCAAACGACCATGTCTTTTCATCATGACAATTTCCAATTCATCGGTATCCCTCCTCCTAAATATTTTCCAATACTGTACCCTATGTTTACACATTTAACTAGAAAGGTGCTACCAGTTTTCGGGAGTATGTAAACATAGGGCTCAGTTTGGTCCTTGCTAGGCGGATGGTACAATCTCTTATTATCTTCCTGCTTTCTTTTCTCCAACTCTGTGATTGTCTTCAGAATTAAACCAGTCACATCAATATTTTCATAGAACTGTGAAGCTCTCACGGCCTTTTTTACGTGTCTTTCTATGATATGTTGGACAGCTTTCTCCGACAGGATAACAGTAGTTGTATCTATGTCTCATTGTGGTTACGAATCATGATGTTCAGTTTTTGAAGGCTATTTATTATAGCATAAGATATGAGAGGTATTTAAGGAAATTAAAAAACAATTGAACTGATGTACGTTTGCATCATAAAATTCCCTTTACACAACTCCTTGGAGGTCTCAAGGTAAATAAGAGCAGCAATGCTACTTTTAGAACGCCTCGCCTCTCTGGAAGTACAATAAAATTTAACCCGCATGACTACTCTTGTTCACAATAGTGCAAAAGAGGATCTTTTGGTGTAGGTGCGATCGACATCCACCATAATGATTTTGTATTGTAGAAAAAGTGACGTGTTTTGAAAAGATATCAAATCACGAGCAAGGATATGCCGTGATGATATCCAAACGACCATGTCTTTGCAGCATGACAATTTCCAATTCATCGTTATCCCCTCCTCGTAAGCATTTTCATGTAAATTCACTCGAACAAAGGTTCCCAGTTGCTTTCATCACTGATCAACTGCATCTTTTGAACTCGGCTAATTTACGGTGTCTGACATTTGAAGACTGCAGACTAACCCTAAATTACAATTATTGAAAGCGACCGTTTTAAAACGGGTTCTTAGACTTGAATAATGTTTATCAGCGTTATTTGAAATGGGTGCTTAGACTGAAATAATGTTTATCTGTGCTATTTGTAGGCAGTCTGCAAATGTCAGAAACCGGCTAATTTACGCAGTGGTAGTTTGAGCTTTGCAATTATTTTGTTTCTTTGCACTGGCGAAATTTATGGTTTGACAATAAGAGGCGTAATGAGGGAGATATCGAAAATGTAATTTGCGGTAGTTGAAGTTATGACACAAAGAGTTGTTATCTTGCCGATTTTTTGGCATTGCTACATGTTTACCTCTACGTTAGGCAATTAAGTGATCTTTGATTGCCTTAGATTTGTTTCCTTGTTTCACACGCGTCCCCTGTTGCCGATAAGCTTACGAAAAGTACAGTACCAAACATGTTTTGGTTGTGGCGTTATATATTTTTTTGGAGAGAGAGAAAGTGGTGATTGAAATGCATTTTCACTAATTTATTGCTGTGGTGGTATTTTGACATAGGGCTGCTGTGTTTTAGGTGTTGCATCAAGACAGGAAAAAACAAAAAGGACTGCTGATGTGGAACCACCTGTGGTGGCCACTGCTTCAGCAACACAGTCAGTGGAACAGGTGCATATGAGAAATGTGTGGGTAGACAGTGTTTTAGGTGGCTTGGAAGATCACCCTCCATGCCCTCACTGTCTAATGGGTCCTTGCATCACTGTCTGTGAATTGACCCTTATTCAAGGATCCTGTGCACCAGACGTTACCAATCACACCAAGCGTCACAAAAACTATTGATGGTTTTGGAAAAGTCTGAAAGACAGGGGTTTGTGGCAGCATGAACTTTATATTAATCGAAAGACCTCAGCTGGTCTTAGTGAGATAGAGTTGCGTGAGCTTATGCCCCAGTGTGTCCTTGACGACACCAGGAAACGATACCCCAACCCACCTGGTGTGCCATATATGGGACACAAAAGGGCATAAGTATCCAAAACCCCTGTGAACAAGGTAATGTTACCTTACCATAATGAATACCACCATTTCACATTTACATTAAAAAAAATACTATTAATTAATAATCTCCTTATGTTCTGTACTGATCAATAGCAATTTAAGCAGTTATATAAATATATTATGGATTTGTTTGAATTGTGTTGATCCGTTTACTGGCATATTGCTACTTTATTATCCTTTCCTACTGGACATCTTGTTACTGG
>BLFP01001931.1:1915661-1943161 GCA_014634505.1 Montipora efflorescens
AAGCACTGCTTGGCTTACTTTCTGCTTGATGTGTGATCCAGCAGCATCCTGCTCCCCTTTGGCATGAGATGTATCAAAGAAATTACGCTGTATCAAATAGCCAAAATCAGCAAGAGAGCAGGACAAGTCACCCAAGCAGTGTCTGGATTTGTACTGGGCAGCACAACCATCAGTGAATTCATGCATCTTTATTACATTGCATCCCAGGTCTTGTGTAAGGTACTTGTTGATGAGCTCCTGAACGTGATGGACACTGTTGTGATCTTGGCCGGGGTCATCAGATATCACGAAGAGGTGCTCTTTAATGGTGTAGGGGTCTTCTTCTGTGCTTTCAACACCATCAGTGGCCTCGACTGCATGACGATAAACAATGGAAACGTATAGAGAAACTTTAGCAACATCAAGGTATTCGCTTTGGGTTTCATCTTGCTTTCTGCATGTGTATCCCTCTGAATAATCATGAATACAGACAACATGGCCGATGGGGAGGCGTTCCAGCAAATTATCAAGCTGTTCCCGCTGCCAGCGAGCCATAAAGGAGTGACTTGGATACAATTTCAGGAGATCTTTAAAATAACTGAACAGCTGGAATGGGGATGTTTCTTTTTGAAGTAATGAGATTTTTTTCTTTTCTTGTCCATCGGGAAGAAATTTTCCAGTCGAGACATATTCATAACGAGACCAGTGGACCGAACCCTCCTTACTCATTTCCTCAGGAAGTAGAGCAAAACCATCAAGTCCACAGGAATTGCACTCTCTCTCCAAGCATGTTATCGCGTCATAACTTGCACCATCCTCTTTTGGACAAAGAGTGAGATCAACACATTCTGTTAAGGTCTTGGGGACTGGAATACTCTGATCAGAATTAATCACTGCTGCTTTTCTGAATTTCATGCAAGCATTAAAAACCATTTTCGTTTCAACATGTTTCCTGCACAAGCAAGATTTGCGGTCTCTTTCTTTTGCTTGCTTGACGAAGAAAGGTTTTAAGTTTTCAAATTTTCGTTGTTTGACCTGAATTTCTGGGTGCAGCTCTTTGAATTCCATGTAAGCTTCAGTCTGAGTTTTTTCCAAAACGTGTTTTGCATGTTGAATGTACTGCTGCTTTCCAGTGCGCTACCTCACCACCTCTTTTTTGTCCCCAGTTGGTCGGCTGGCCACGGAGGTCCAGTATTCATAAGTGATCTTTCCATCTTCTTCACTTGTAGCATCTGCTCGTAGTTTTCTCTTTCTGTAGAGCCAGCTTGGAAGATCACCCTTCACTTTTTCTCTACGTCCAATTGCGTTGATGATACTTTTCTCGTGAATGTTAACCAGCTTGGAAAGAGATTTTTTTGCTTTTGCTTTCTTGACATTTTTTCCAAATGCTAGCGACTTGAAAGTGGTAAAAGCTGCGAGCTTTTTGTTTAACTGAGATCGTTTCACTTCCTCCATTCCCTCGGAAATGTCGCTTGCCAATGCTTTAAGGACCTTGATTTCTTTTTCTTCCGAGGGTGTTTTTATCGTTCCTTCATTCTGAAGAATTTGTCTTGTTCTTGGGCTGTTCATAATTGTTTTGATGATCGCTGCCTTTTTAGAGGGCGTAGCCAGAAGGGTAGCTTTTACTTTATCCGTTCTCCGCTTTTTTGCTGTCCTGTTTGCATATCCAAGATATTCTTTCTCAAACGTTGTCTCATTTTTGCTCTGTTCTTGCTTTCTTTCACACGGTATTTTCGAACCCTTTCCCTGGTTTGTTTTTTTATTTTTTCTTTCCTCGCTTGGACTTTAGCACGTGCCTCATCTCTGACTTGTTTTGCATTTTTCTTTCGAGCGATCTCTTTGACGGTTCGTCTTGTACGTTGCTGTTGATTCGCGGTAGATTGGCATTTTTCTTGTCTGCTTTCCTTTACTCTTTTGATAATTTTCGCCTTGTTTTTTTGATAATGAAGCCTATTCCTTTCTCTCTTTTCAGCCTCTCTTCGCTCCTGAGCCGCTTTCTTGCGCGAAACCACGGGATTTTTTTCTTTATTCTCCATTGAATAACCACACCAAAACACGTGCTTGACCACGCTGAATTGTATTGCGTAATTCATTCTAGCCCTTAAAAATCCCTTGGGACACCCCGATTGTTGTTTATTACAAGAATGAAGCAAAACGTTTCATTTGTACTCAAGTTATGGGGGAGTTTCAATGGGAGATTTCGGAGGGGAGCGTTCTTGTAGAAATTACGTTACGCTTAATGAGCACAGCGTTATGGCGCAAAATGTTTCAGCATTGCTCAAAGCTGAAAATCTCCGGTCCCAGTGGATGAAAATGGCTTAAAGTGCTCGCAGTTGTCGAGTATCGCAAGCCCAAGATATGCTGCTCAATCAGAGTGCAATACTCGCTCTAGAACCAGCAAAATATTGGAAGGAAGTGGTCAGTCCTCTGCTAATTTGGATGTTACCAGTGCAGTGCAGAAACTGTTTCAGTCTTTTTAAATTTGTTCTAGTTACGTCCTCGCTTTGTGTTTTGACTTAAAGTTTTGACACAGAGTCTGTCACATAAAGCTCATTCATCTGACATGGTTTATGTTGTATTTTGAGACATTTGCCGAGTTGTATCGACCCATTTTAGAAACTGTCTTTCAAAAAAATGTGAAGCGTTACAACGGAGGGTCAGTACAAACACGTTGTTTTTCAAGTACTTCTAATGAAGAAAAGTATCTGAAAGTTGCTGTGTGCACTTTCCTTTGTTATTCTGATATGTAACCGGAATTTTGTAAATTTTATGCGTTCTAAGCACAGAAATTATTCAAAATACGCTCGCGTAGCCCTTGTTTGTGTTACGCGTTACAATGAACATTCTGTCATTTTTTTCAGAAACAGAATTTTTTTTTCAGGTTTATTTTAAAGAGGACGCAACTTAAATTATTTGTACATGAAAAAGACCTATTTGTGCGATATGAGAAAAAATTTCAGGGTGAAATAGCTATTAGAAGCCGAGATATTGCAATTAACAAGAAAATACCCCTAGAATGTAGTGATGACCGTGCTACTCATCCGTGTTCTGAGATGACGTGAACAATTATGTCGGTTTTCAATTTTAAATTACAGCAATCAGTGTACTTTTTTAAAAATATTTCGTACTTCAAAGTGTTACGAGTTTCCCGTCATGTTTTTCCTTTTCGCGAGGAACCATAAGGGCGCTAGTGATTGACGAACTGAGGCTTGATGCACACGAAATAACAGCAAAAAAAAAACAATATTATTTTGCTTGAGATTTTGAGTTAATTTTAAACATCAGATATCCTTCTTTAAGTTAAAAAGCCTTTGATGATTCGTCATTAACGTTACGTATTCAGAAGCGAATGTTGTCTTTTTGAAAACATGTTTTGATCTGATTGAAGTGAAATTCGATCTGTCTTGAATACCGTTGCCTAGCACGTGACCAAAATCTACCCTTCACCGTTAAACAGCAATGACCAGAACCAGGTTGCTGACCAGCAGTTTTCGTTAAAACAATGGTTTGCTGGGGGTGCTCAGTCTTGCTGGCTCAGAAAACCTGGTTTTGGTCATTGTTATTTAAGGTTTTTCTGTGCAGTGGGAACGTTTTCTTATTCCATCTCGGTCAACTTAACCCGCGGATGAAAATGTTTCCTTCTTTTGACCTAATTAGCACTTAAAAACACAAGCCGATTAAGTCAGTGACGTCCACAACAAATTCAAATGAAATGGGTGCCATTTATTCAACAGTACAGTTTGCTATCACAAGATCATCAAAAGAACTTAATAATATAAACAATAACATTGACAAAAAGCTTATAATTCTCTCAATTAAGTTACTAATTTTTATTGTGCTCTCTTACGGCAGCTTGGTCGGCGTAGATACTCATCCATGGCTTTTCTGCATTCACGCCATGCTGACAGCTCGTCGCATGCAGCTGACGGAAAAAAACTACTTACAATTCCCTTAATTTCGTTTACTTTAGCGGGGTTTACTTGTTCTTTCCCTCGAACACCCGCAATGTTTTTACCTTCCAACTCACTAGGCTCGAAGAACCGTTTTAACAGCAAAACTGCAAAGTTCGCTCGCGATCTGGACATATTTTTTATCTGAAATAGCTCCTCATGTGACATTTGGCAGGCTTGAATAGCGGACTCAATTGACGTATCTTCTGGCGGGCTTGTGGACTCATCAAGCGGGCTGGAAGTGGGAGGCATGGTACACGGAACTGGCTCTGGTATTGGTGGAGGATGGATCACAGCAGGAGGAACATTAGCCACTGGCGCGGAAAGCAAGGAGATTATGTGGTCCAGCTTCTTCGAAAGGGACTCCTGGTTCAGCAAAACCTGTTTCTGCCTTCTGGCAATGGCAGCCAGCTCGTCACGTTCAGTGGACCGTGGAGTTGACACCTCGTTCAAGGAAGGTTGCTCCATATCTCGAAGTACAGACCCAATGAAGCTTGCGGTAACAATGTTGCTGCTTGTATCCTGTTCAAACAGTCCCCAAGCCGTGTCGAAATTTAGTAGGCTTTCTTTGTCGTCGGTTACATCAATAGGCTGAGAAAAAGGAAGCGAAACATATGAATGAATGAGAATGAAACTGATAGAAGGCAAACATTTTTTCTTTTGAAAAAGCAAGCGGGAGGTGAATGCTAGAGACAGCCAAACAATCTAAGGACCTACTCGCCAACGCGTAAACAACTTATTGTTAACAAATTGACGCTCATGTGTTAACCCTCTTATACAGAAAATACCAACAAAGTTGGCCTAATTGTGAAGTGATATAAAGCAAAAATTTTTTTCTTTTGAAAAAGCAAGCGCGAGGTGAATTTGTTAACAAACTGACGCTTACCCTCTACCCACTCCGTCATAAAAAACCCGACAAAGTTGGCCTAATTATAAACGTATTTTGATTATCATTTGCTAAACGCTTTGTGTCTGTTAAGCTTTTGTTCTCACATCATTGACAAAACTGATGTAGTGTAGGTAACAACCGTTCTCGTTTTATAAGCAAAACTGATATAAAGCAAACATTTTTTTCTTTTAAAAAAGCGAGCGTGAACTGTTTTTGTCAAGCACTCAATTTTTTTTGGCGAATGCTAGAGACAGTCAAACAATCTAAGGAACTTATTGTTAACAAATTGCCGATTATGTGTTAAACCTCATAAAAAAACCGACAAAGTTGGCCCAATTATAAATGTATTTTGATTATCGTAGCGCGCGCTAGGATAAATCAATTTGGTGATTTGTTCTTGGACTAATTTACATTACCGTGGAATCCCGATTTTTCAAACCTCCAAAGAAAACGGAAATTGGTGTGAAAAACTGAGGGTTCAAGATATCGGGATTCCACTGTATATAATAAATAATCGCGAAAACACGCCTCTTGTGGGCTGATCATGAAACACTAAACTGACCCTGAACCAACTGAGAAAGTAAGCTAACCTGTAAAGTAGGGCCTGGATGCCTCGCGATAACTGACGCCTCTTCCCTTTTCAGCTTAGTTGACGCTTCGGCTGGCCTTTTCTTTTTCTTCGTACTTGCGTCGTTCTCTCTTTGTTTTTGTTTGCTTGCAACGCCTGGCGGTGTTTGATTTTCTTTATCGGATTCGCCATTTGTGTCTGGAGTGAACGACTGCTTGCGGAATACCAAATCTATCCTGTTGAGCTCAGTGGGATCATCTGAGAAGAGAACACAACTGAATCAATACCTTGCCGTGGCCGTACACACAATAAAATACACTTAAAAATTTAGCATCAGCAGCAGCACGCGTCGTTATCTGAAACTCCAATAATTGTTGCCTCCAGTTCCTCTGTGCCATATTGTACGAGGACCTTACTGCCTTTACTTTTGTTGTCACGTTCCAGGACTTTGATGATTTTCTTGGTGGCTAATATACATGTCGAATTATCAATTTCAAAGACGAACAGACCGTTCTTTGGTATCTTAAGCGACCTTCTAAGAGACACTCTGAATGTGAAATGGACGTGTTTCTGATGGTTAGCAGTGTCGAGCAGTGGTTAGAATGCAACAGCCGGAAGAATGCCATATATATATAGCTTGTGTTATGTTAATTACAGTACCGCTCAAAGATAAGCAAACCATCAAACGCGTTGACAACGCGTTGGGAACGAAGAGCCAACGCGTTTGAAAAAAAAAAAAACGCGTTTGCGAACTAGTTTTTTTTCAACGCGTTTGTCCTTTGTTATTCAAGTATGGCACTTTTGCATTGTGTTACAAGTTGGTATGTAAATTACGGCCACAAAGCGACTGCAATTTTAGCGATGGAAAGTGCACAAGTGTGATCAACTGACTATCAATCAATGGAAAGTTGGAAAAGAAATCTTCAGAAACGAAAAAAGATGCGCTTGTTTAATCGGCTGGAAGAAATCCGCGTTATTGATTTGTTTCTCCGAATTTCTTGTATCAGATAACACGAACACGCGCTTGATCGCGATCGCTGCACTAGCGAAATTATACTTCTACTGCCTCAAAAACTAAACACAATAAAATAATCTTAGAGCATTGGGTTTTTTTTATAGAATGTTTCAATGAGAACACATATTAAGCGAAACTGCATCACGACCTTGATATTACATGCCGCTGCATATGCATGAATCAGTTTAAATCGTCGAGCAACTATCACGCAACAGATTCACGGACATAATAAAACTCTCAAATAACAATCGATCAACGATCGATATTCAGTCCAGACGAAAATTGTTTGTATGTGTTTTTCAGTAAGCTTTGATGGCTAGTTCGCCGCGTTGTTTCCTTTCAAACTGTCTTTCACTTGATCAGAGCAGTACTGACTACAGAGAGTAATCAGTCGAATATTTGCACATCTTTATATAGCCGCCTTATCTATTTTGAAATCTCGGTTTCTTATTTTTTGTTGACCTTTTGTGAAGTGGTGAGCTTTGGTGCTGAATTACTGCGTTGTCAATTAATTTTGTCTTCCAGAGATTATTACAAAGTTTCATGCTTTTATCAGAAAAGGGAGCAAAATAATAATACGTGCCGTCTGCACTTGGGGTGAAAAAGTTGCGTGACAACGAATGAATTATTTATTCTTCTCCGCCCCGCGCACATTTACGTAAACAGCCTTTGCAATGAAGTCCATTTTAACACAGCTTTTATTGGAGACCATTCTTACATCATCAAATGAAGAAATAGAACTATGAAGTTATTATCGATTAATAATCAGGGAACCTTAGCAATTTCGTCTTTTTAGCGGCGAAACTAAAAAGTCTTTTGAGCTTGTCGCATCGAATTTTCTCATCTCCGTGTTGAAACAGCGCAATGTGTAATTCGTTCCTGTATATCTAAAATGATTTTACTTTTGAAGCAAACTACCACTCCAAATGTCAACAAATTCATTGTCCCCGGTGCTTTTGGTTGATGTTGTTAAAAGCTTCAAGACAGTTGAAAAGCCATTCACATAATTTCGGCTGGCATTCTCGTGTTTACAATTGCTTGCCGGCGCGTCATATCATGGATTTTCATTACGCTTGTCATAGAATCATTTTTGGTCGCTTCAAATTTTATTTTGTAATTTCAGTTTACATGACACGGCTGTGGGACGTGAAAAAATCCGAAAACACAAACCTTTTTGTTTTTATGAGGCCGCAACGCGAACTTTGTATAGCCAGACAACGAGACTGTGTTTTATTTTGTGACATTACTTTTCGGACGCATCATTGAACCTTTTGTGATGCAAATACTTCGGAAAGTTAATGACTTTGGTCAACGCGTTTGCGTTTGCGTTTGCGTTAAAAAAAAACGCAAACGCGTTGAAAGCCAAACGCAAACGCGTTGAAGACTAGTTTGAAACGCGTTTGATGGTTCGCTTATCTTTGAGCGGTACTGTAGGATCGAAATCACCCCGAGACCAACCAATCATAAATGAATAAGAGACGTTTTCTCTGTGGTAAAAGTTTTGTATTTGTCATGTTAATTAAGTTACAAAGTGAACAAACCTGAGAGCAAACTAAACTTGTTGCCTCAGCAGTACGGCCAAACACGCAAAACCTGCAGAAATTGGGTCTTCGTATTCTTTTCAAAATTATTTCCTTTATACGAGAAAGTTAAAAGTAAGCCATGCCTCGAACGTCAGACTATGTCAAGCAGAGAATCATTACCTTATACAGGCAAGGTCTCAATTATTCAAAAATCGCTCGTGAACTGAAGGAGAGCGAGGGAATCACAGTGTATTTATTGTTGCACCATTTCAAAATTAGTTTAAAAGTTCACACGATATGGCACGCTAGCTGACAAAACGATTCCAGGCAGGAAATCAAAGGTCTTATGAGAACACTTAGACTTCATCGACGCTAAAATGGAGGAAAATGACGAGCTAACCTCACCTGGTAAGTTCGTTGTAAGATAGAGTCAAGTACAAACATTTCTACCAAAGACCTGTTTTAAAAGAGAAAATCGGCACACGTAATAAATTTATCGATTGCTTGGTTGATTAACCAGACCCTGTATTAAGCTGAAGGAAAAATCTTGCAAAGCAGTTTTTAGCTGACAACAATGTAAACTACTGGCCAACACCTGCTGAATGCCCCGATTTAAATCCCATCGAGATGCTTTGGTATGAACTGAAGTGTTTTCTCCGCCGCGTCATGAAGCCTTTAAACAAAGAAGAATTAGTACGTGGAATTAAACAGTTCTGGGATGGCGTCACACCAGCCAAATGCGAGAAATACATTAACCATTTGCAAAAGGTCATTCCTGCAGTCATTAGCCGCGAAGGGAGAGCCTCTGGTCACTAATAACAGTAACAGTAGTATAATTAGCTATCGATCAAAGATACAATTGATGTATGTTTTCATTATACAAGCTGGTAAACTAGTGTCAAGTTTTCGTTAATGCTAAAAACGGACTCTACTGTGCTGTACATCGTATGACTTGTAATATTATTAGCTGGTTGTTTAATTAGTAATAGGATATGTGATAGGATCTAAGCTGTGTGTTTCTATGAAAACTTGACTGTTCATTAGATTACAGTAAGTAGATAATCTGGGAAAAGAAAGGTGGTAGATATGCAAAGACTCTCGCCAAGATTCAGGTCACAGCAATTTTTCCTAAGTGAGATATGGTGAGAATTTAAAGACTGAAATTTTCTATGCTGGTGCTCATCAAGATGGCACGAACATGGCGGCCGGAAACCAACAGAAACATCTGTAAGCGTGTAAATTTATCTCTTGAGGATACATCAATACTTTTTTGAAATACACGAAATAAGTCACTTTTTAAACCAACATTACAGCTCTTTCAGCCGTCATGTAAATACCACATCACGGCAAAGCTTATAAATTCAAGCGTCAGCTGGGTCTATCACAAAACCAAGAAACCATTCGGAGTGGAAATTTTTTTTGAAAATTAGTTTTCAGCTGCTCTTGCAAATCATGAAAATAAAATCTTAGCAAAATCAACAGTGTTGTAGTTTCAATTTTATTGAAGTCACGTGATAATCACCAATATGTAATTTAAGCCGAATGGTCGAACGAGTTTGCGGGTCGCAAAGTGCAATATAAACCTGTTGTCAGAAGGTTAGACACGAATCTGATGACTTGAAAAATGAACAAAAGCTTAAATTTTGCTATAAAAGTTTCGATTCATCGCTATTTAAGCAGAAGTGATGGCAATTAGCAGATTAAGAGAGAGTCCGCGAGTATCTATTTCATTGTTATCGTTAACGTAAATGTAAACGAAATTCAGAGATCTATAAGAATGAAGTTTCGACGTTAAGCAGAAGTGCAGGCTGTTACAGATTACGAAAGAAGATTTGTTTGTTAGTTGCTCGTTTGCTATTCATACACGAGCTTGTTATTAATTCATACACGCAAATGCGTGTATGAATAACAAAGGCTTCTCCCTCCAGTTTTAAATACACGCATACCGGTGAAATTACACACAAATGCGTGTCGCTACCAGATCGGTAAATTTTACACGCAGTTAATTACATGCACTGTCCACGCACTGCCCATGCACTGTCCACGCAGACTACACGCAGACTACACGCATTTTACGCGCGTGTAGGTGCTGCAATCCCTTTGACCGCTACTGTATGAGAGGTATTTAAGGAAATTAAAAAACAATTGAACTGATCTACTTTTGCGGCATAAAAATGCCTTTTGTACAACCTTTTCCCGACAAAGAAATGCTCTATACAACTCCTTGGGTGGTTTCATGGTAAATAAGAGCGGCAATACTGGTTTCAGAACACTACGCCTCTCTGGAGGTAGAATAGAATTTAACCCGCTTGATTGATCTTGTTCACAATAGTGCAAAAGACGTGTAGCACAATCACCATACCCAATTGGGGGTGACTCAGAAACATTTCCTGATTTATTCAGTTTAACGTCTTCAATAAAGCTATATTTTTGCTGAATGTCAAGGTTATCCTTGTTGGTTAGCATACAGGGTGTAAAAAGGGTAAGCGACTTTCTTTTCTTGAGAAAACAAAAGAAAAGGATAGAAAAATAGGAAAATTTTGAGTGTAACGCGTAACAATTTTCAAATTGAAGGTCTTCAAAACCATTTTTCATAAGAGAGAACACTTATGTGGATTAACGGACAATAACCAGTGATGCAGTAAATACTACATATGAGCCAAATTTCAACAGTTCAAGTTTATTAAAACGCATTAAAATGATTCAAAATTCCGTAGTTTCCTTACTGTAACGCTGTGTTTTGGAATTCTGGCGCTCACTAGGTTATTGTTTGAAACAAGTCTTCAATTGATATTATCTGTGGGTTAAAAACCATCTCATCTAAATGCTCATACCTTGTACTTTAACATACAAAAAAATTAGTTTGAGGGATCCACTACGAATGGAGAAATCGGAGCAACTACAGAATACAAGGCCAATTTTTTCGGTTTTTTATTTGGGCTGGCTCGCCGGCTCGGCAGTCGCGTGAAGTGTTTAAAGAACGAGTAAGGTATATAACTTAGTCCATCGGTCGTGCTATTGAACTTTCGTTTCTTTTCTCTGGGAACTGTGCCAGTAGATCTTAACTTAATTATAATTGAAGAATTGACAGTAAACCACTTTGTTAACTAAAACTGTTTATTTACCAGGTCAAATGTTGGCCGGAGAAAGAAGCTCTGTTACATACATCAATGTTTACTTTCTGTGATTATTTGGAACCAAAAGGTGGAGACAGCAGAAAGCAAATTGTTATCTTTAAGAAAGTTATGACATTTTTTAATTTCGAAGACGTGTTTTGATGTTACAAACATCATCGTCAGTACAAAATATTTGAAGACTTATATAACAACTAGGCGAAACTTGCATAATTAAATATGATTAAGTGACAAGAAATACATATTTGAGTGAGTTACAGAGTGTTAGAAAGAATGTAGAGCCTAAAGCGTAAGTGTCAGGTTGACGTGATGAACTTGTTGGTTTAAATTAGGCTGTTCCCAATTTATATGCATAGCCTCCTTGAGTTTAAGTTGAAATTTAGTAGGGGCGGAATCAAGGATTTCGAAACAGTCCGCAGAGCAAGCTTGACGACAACGTTCTGAGCTTAGTAAATGTTTGAAGATGTGAGAGGACTTGTCTGAAGAGAGATGTTCACGGACGCGTGTGGAAAAATGACGACCAGTTTCGCCGATATAGCAAGTTTCGATTTCCTTGTGATTATTTGATGGTTTTGACCGGTTCCGAAATTCATTTTATACATGAAATGAAACTCTTTTTCATGAAAATACTCATTCGATCTTAAATGACAACTACAACTTACAAAAATGATCACTTAATGTTATGATGATTGCGTTCACATGAAATCGATGATCGACTATTAAAGCTTTGACTGTTAATTCCACTGATTTGTTGTAAGTTGTAAACAATTGAAATATCAAATGGCAGTACTGTGTAATATTGTAAATGTCAATTACAATTATCTTACTCGTGTGGAGTAAAGTTCACAGTTCAGTGCGTAAATGAGTTTTCTAGCCCGTAATGTCCTCCTGCGTAATATGCCCAGCGTTAACTAGCGCATTTTGAACGTTCGGAGTAATAAGGCTGTTCATTGGTTCAGCTATTTTCTAGGCATAATCTTCTGGACTGCATGAGGCATTGGTAGGCCATGGTTGAATGGTTGCTACTGGCTTTTTGATGAATATTCGCACCTTTTGAGCGCATCGAGGAACTCTTAACTCAACTACAGTTCCAAAGGCGGTGATGGCTTGAAGGCGGTGATCATATTCTTGTTTTTGTACACTTTGTAGTCACTGTGGTGAATATTTCTTGAAGGCTTGGAAGGTGACTACGCAGCCTGTAAAACAAAGAATGGCTGCCTTGATGTCTGCGGTACTTGGCTGAGTCCTCGGCTGTTCAGTTGACGGGGTTGTAATTTCCTTTACAAAGTCTGCAAACATTTCTTTGTGTGCATGCAGGTGTTGGACGTAGAGGACGGCCGTGTCAAAACTCTCTTGTGAAATTTTCTCTGGCGGATCGGTTGGTGCTTCATTTTCAAGTAACGCTGAAATGAAGTGATCGATGGTGCTCCCTTTGACTTGGGCGGCACATCGCCGTTTTCAATGGCTCTGTTCAGTTCATTGACGTGGTCGGGTTTTAGTTGTCGGTAACTTTCCGCGGCCGGTGGACCCAATGAGTAGGTTCTGGTCACATTTTTGTGTGAGACTGCGACTGCACTGAAGAAGGGTTTAAAATCACTGAAAGGCAGAGTGCTCAAATAATTGGCGGCTTCTTCTTCACTTTGAGGTGTTGGCTTGAGGGCAAAGGGTACTGAAATGAGAAATCTATTGAGGAGGCCATGTCCTTTGTCCATTCTATAGATCAGTGACGCGGTGTTTTGAATTTGAGTGGCGCCCAAAATGCTGAATGGAGTGTTGCCATCTATCTCGCGGGTGGATTCAGTGGCAAAATGATATGAGGCCGCTTCTCCACTCCACAGCTTACAAAGTAGTTGTACGTCACCACTCCTGTTCTCTTCATCATTTTTTAGCAGTTTGTGTACCACGTCAAACAGTTCTGGGGATGCAATGAATGATTTTCCCTGCTTTGACAGGTTTTTCACTAGCCCAGATGATGTTGTAGCGTGCTGACAACGGTTTCTTTTGGAATACACTCCATGTCTTTGAGGGCGCTGAGGATGGATTCTATTGCTGGCGATTTGCCGGTTCCCGGGTGTCCGACCATCATGGTGTACAGGTTAAGTGGCTGCAAATGTGTGCCAATTTGGAAAGTGGCGTCGTTAGTAGCTAAGATGTACGCTGTTGATGTTAACAGCGAGGGCACCACATAGCCAATGGAACTTCCAAGTTCTTGGGAGTTTTTGTTAAGGAACTCGAAGACCGGTTCAGAAAGCATTCTCGAGTAATCGAATATCATTCCTGCAATCCAGCGATGAAAGGACGCCCAGGTAGCTTCATTTTGGCAGGACAGATGTAGAAGTGGATTCGACATGTTGCTCGTTCACGAGTCAGACGACGGAATGAACAAATGACTATCTGTATGAAAGACCCCGCCTGTAAGGGGTCACGGGTAAATCAAAAATTCAGTTTTAACAGACCAAACTTTAATATTTTCCGAACAATTAGAAAGATATGAAAGTCTGGGTGTGAAATAAGCCAAAATAAGTGATTTTCACCCCAATAAACACAATTTCACAATTTTTAGGTATGGTACAGGAATGGGTACAGTAATCATGCTACTCATCAAAAGAGCATCTTTTGGATTACGTGCGATAGACATCCACCTTAATGATTCTGTATTCTAGAAGAAGCCACGTTTTTTGAAAAGATATCAAATCACGAGCAAGGATATGCTGTGATGATATCCAAACGACCATGTCTTTTCATCATGACAATTTCCAATTCATTGTTATCTCCTCCTCCTAAACATTTTCCGATACTGTACCCTATGTTTACACATTTAACTTTAAAGGCGCTACCGGTTTTCGGGAGTATGTAAACATAGGGCTCAGTTTGGTCCTCTCTAGGCAGATGGTACAATCTCTTATTATCTTCCTGCTTTCTTCTCTCCAACTCTGTGATTGTCTTCAGAATTAAACCAGTCACATCAATATTTTAATAGAACTGTGAAGCTCTCAAGGCCTTTTTTAGGTGTCTCTCTATGATACGTTGGACGGCTTTCTCCGACAGGATAACAGTAGTTGTATCTATGTCTTTCATTGTGGTTACGAATCATGATGTTCAGTTTTTCAAGGCTATTTATTATAGCATAAGATATGAGAGGTATTTGAGGACAATAAGAAACAATTGAACTGATCTACTTTTGCGGCATAAAAATCTCTTTATACAACACTTTGGCAGCATAAAAGATGCTTTATACAACTCCTTGGAGGTTTCAAGGTAAATAAGAGCGGCAATGCTGCTTTTAGAACGCTACGCCTCTCTGGAGGTACAATAGTGATGTGTGTTCAGTAAGGTGTGCACGCGAATGCATGTGGCTACAAAATATCATTTATTCTAATTCAATCGAACCTTACATACTCGAGTAATGCGATAGCACTGAACTTAGAAAATCAACCAATCAAAACTGGTGAATATTGTAACATCTCCCTTCTTTTTTTTCATTTTTTTTATATAAAACAAAATAAAAAATATATAATAAGTGATTACAAGAGAAAACCGGGGCAAGTCGAAGCTGAGCAAAAAGAAAGAAAAGTCCTTAGACAGTCATTAAAAACGATTAACGTTCTAGCAGACGTAGTCCTCAAATCTAGCAGGTCGCTTAACATTTCGAGAGCTTGTTCTTCGTACTGGTGGACTGTCTGCATCAGCTTCGTAACTGGATGGTTTTGATGCGGATTCTGGTTGCGCAGAATCTTCCTTAGCTGGTTGGTTAGCATCTTCAGTAGCTTCCTTGAACGGCCTGATGGCTTGCCTGTTTCGCCGGGATACTTCTCCAGCTGTCTCTACCAGGTAGGACCTGTCAGAGAGCTTCTGTACACAAGTTCCGGTTTTCCAGGAACTGCCTCTGTGCGTCGGGGCTAGACGTACTTCTTGACCAATGTCAAGGTCAGGCAACACCTTCCCCTTTCAGTCGTGGTAGCTTTTCGCTAGCTGGCGTTTTGGCTGTATTTTATCTGGCACTCCTTAGGGAACCTCAGAGTACAGCAGGTAGGTTGCTATGGGAACTAGGGTCTTGGTTCTTCTCGACATAAGACGTTGTGCAGGGCTTGTCTGTATTCCGGCTGTAGGTGTATTTCTGTAGTCTAAGAGACTAAGCCACGGATCTTTGTTGTCTCTGTTGGCTTTCTTGAATAGGCCTTTGACTATTTTCACGGCTGGCTCAGCTTTTCCGTTGGACTTTGGATGGTATGGTGATGAGGTGACATGCTGGAACTCCCACTGTGTTGCGAACTCTGCAAACTCCCTACTGGTAAACTGTTGTCCATTGTTTGAGACAAGGACATCAGGAATACCGTGACGGCTGAACTGGGCTTTCATGAACTTGATTATGGCCTTCGAATTGGCGTCCTTGAGCAGGCTGACTTCCACAAAGTCGGAGTAATAGTCCACTAAGACTATGTAGTCCTTAGACTGAAGAGTGAACAGATCTGCTCCGAGTGGACTCCATGGTCTATCCGGAATCTTGTGGGTCTGCATTGGCTGTTGGGGGTTGCTTGCTTGATATTCGGCGCATACTTCACATGTGGCTAGCGCCTCTTTGATTTGGCTGTTCATGTCAGGCCAATATACTTGGTCCCTGGCGTTTCTGAGACATGCTTCTATTCCAAGGTGGCTGGAGTGCAGTCGTGCTATCATCTCTGATCTTAGTGCGCGTGGAATGATGATTCGCTGATTTTTAAAGAGTACCGCGTTGTGAAGGGTTAGTTCTTCGCGAAAATTCCAGTAGTCTTGAATGGGGAGAGGGACTTGCTCTTTCGCATCTGGCCACCCAATCAAAATGGTGTTCTTCAGGGCTTCCATAGCAGGATCTTGTTCGGTGGCCTTCTGCAGTTGGGACAACCTTTCACTGGTGATCTTGACTGTGTCCAGTGGGTTGATTTCCTCCAGCTCCAGAGCAAATACTTGAAAGTCATTGTGCGGCTGGTCCCTTGTCTGTTTTAGGTATGCCCTTGAGAGGTGGTCAGCTACGTACATTTGAGAACCGGGCTTGTATTTCACTTCTAGGTTGTACCTTTGAAGTCGCAGCAGCATTCTTTGTAATCTGCTCGGAGCATTTAGTAAAGACTTCTTGAAGATGGACTGTAGGGGCTTGTGGTCAGTCTCGACAGTGATGATTTCTCTTCTTGTGATGTACTGACTGAACTTGGAACAGGCGAAGATGATGGCCAGGCATTCCTTCTCGATCTGGGCGTACCGATGTTCTACTTGAGACAGTGTCCTTGAGGCAAATGCCACGGGTTGCCCATTTTGGAGAAGTGTGGCTCCTACTCCTTTCTCGCTGGCATCGCACTGTACTGTTACTTCTTCGTTCATGTCGTAGTACCGTAGGACTGGATGTTCTGTCACGAGTTTCTTGACTTGTTCAAAGGCTTCATCATGCTGCCTTGACCACACAAAAACTGTGTTCTTTGTAGTCAGCTCGCATATTGGCTGTGCAATCTCTGACAGGCATGGGAGGAACTTGGCTAGATAATTGACGAATCCTAGCAGACTGAGCGTTTCTTGCTTGCAGGTTGGCTTGGGCATCTTGCTGACGGCTTGTATTTTGTCAGGATCTGGCTTGAGGCCTTCAGTAGAGAGTACATGACCCATGTACTTCACTTCTGGTTTACGGAGGTTGAGCCTCTTGCTGTTGAATTTCAAATTAACTTTGCGAGCTCTTTGCAGGAGTGCAAGCAGGTTTGCGTCATGGTCTGTGTTAGCCTCTTCTACGGTATCGCGGGTGCCGGTGACCAATATGTCGTCTCGTAGGACTTCCACGCCGTCTAAGTCACCGAGTTGTTCATGGAGCTTGCATTCAAATTCCTCTGGGGCAGCATTGACACCAAATGGCATCCATAGATAGCGGAATCGGCCAAAGGGCGTCCAGAATGTGGTGAGCTTGCTGCTTCTTTCGTCGAGACTTATTTGGTAAAACCCATCTTTGGCGTCGAGTGTCGTAAAAACTTTGGCTTTACTGAGCTTTGGGAGAACCTCTTCTAGGGTAGACATCTAATACTTCGGCCGTGTTACTGCTTTGTTTAGGTCCTTTGGATCCAGACAGATTCTGATTTTCCCTGGCTTGGCAACGACTACCATACTGCTGATCCAGTCAGTAGGTTCAGTCTCCTTGACTATGATGTTCTTCTTCTCGAGCTCTTCTAACTTAGCGTTAACTTCTTTGTGAAGCGTGACTGCAATGTGGCGGGGTGCGTGATGTACTGGCGTGACTTCCGGGTCAACTGTGAGGCTTGCTTTTCCAATGTTCCTGAGACCTTCAAAGACATCTTTGTAGTCTTGCAGAATCTTTTCCTTGGTGAGGTTTGTCTGGTTTTCACATACGCTGTTTACTTGTGGTGTTGGGTTGCAATTTATCTTCAACAATTCTAGAGTTTCGCAGGTCTCTGGGGATAATAAGGGCTTGCTGTCCCCTTTAATAACTTGAAACTTTAGCACATGCGGTGATTGACCTTCTCTCTGAACATTTAGTGCCACTTCACAAACTGGTTTCATCACTGCGCCATTAAACAGTCGGAGCTTCACTTTGCTTGCTTGAAGAGCCGGATGTCCGGTCTGACAGATAACTGACAGGTCACGATGAGTTAACACATTACATGTCGCTCCTGTATCTAGCTGGCAATTTCAATTTAGTCTGGTAGCGCGCATTAGGATCGGCAAATTCGAGTGAGGTGTACAGCTGTTTTCCTCTTGCTTGTACTGATGAGACTTCTTCGAGTTTGTAGAAAAATTCGTCGGTGTCGGTTTCTTGTTCGTCATCTGATAACTCGGTCATCTGTTTAATCGGGCGTTTCTGCGATGACCTGCAGACTGATGAAGTGATTGGGTTTTTTGCACACTTTGCATTCGTGCCCAAATGCTGGACATTTTTCCAGTGTATGCCTCTGTTTTCCTCCTCAACGATAACACTGGTAGGCCCTCTGTTTGGAATTTGGCTCTCGATGCTTCCTTGGATCCGAAAACAGATCGCGTGTTTTCTTCTTTCCACTGTATTGATTGCGTGACTTGACTTTGTTGTTCTGTTGGCCGGAAATAGCATGGACCTCTTCGGTACTTTTAGTTTCTTCTGATTTCATTGCCTTTAGCTGTAAGGTGGCAACTTCACTTGAACGGCAAATGTTTAAGGCCTTATTGATATCCAGGCTGTCTTCTTTTAGAAGTCGCAATTTGGTTGCGTGATCTCGCAAACCGATAACCAATCGATCTCTGATAAGTTCTTCTGTTAGCGTGCCGAACTGGCAGGTCGATGCTGCCTTTCTTAAACGATTGACATACCCATCTACGGGTTCGTCCGGATTCTGTTGGCACATATTGAAAAGGTAGCGCTCATAGATGACGTTTCGCTTCGGCTTAAAGTAGGCTTCTAATGCCTTGGTGCATTCATGCATGTCCTGTTGCTGTTCAGAACTAAGCTTCAGGTTAAGGAAAATTTGTAAACAGTCCTTACCCATGGCGGAGCGGAGTGTGGCCAAACGTATTTTCTGTTCTTGTTTGTTTAGGCCTGTGGCGACTTCATAGTCCTGCCACTGTTGCTTGAAGAATTCCCAGTTATTAACCAGATCACCCTTGACATTCATCAGCGAAGGGATAGGGAAATGCGATGTGAATGTGAGCACGCGTGGGGCGCTGCCCGTTGTCGCGTTCTCTTCTGTAGTTGTCATATCTCACCTAAACTGTCGTTCTTTCGCGGATCTGTCGTCCTGGCGAGAATTGGTACGAATTATGAAGGCGTACTGGCCGTAAATCTTGTGGTTTAAACTTCTGACACCATGATGTGTGTTCAGTAAGTTGTGCACGCGAATACATGTGGCTAAAAAATATCATTTATTCTAATTCAATCGAACCTTACATACTCGAGTAATGCGATAGCACTGAACTTAGAAAATCAACCAATCAAAACTGGTGAATATTGTAAGAAATAGAATTCAACCCGCATGATTAATCTTGTTCACAATAGTGCAAAAGAGCATCTTTTGGTGTATGTGCGATCGACATCCACCATAATGATTCTGTATTCTAGAAAAAGCCACGTTTTTTGAAAAGATATCAAATCACAAGCAAGGATATGCTGTGATGACATCCAAACGACCATGTCGTTTCATCATGACAATTTCCATTTCATCGGTATCCCCTCCTCCTAAATATTTTCCGATACTGTAACATACGTTGACACATTTAACTTTAGAGGCGCTACCGTTTTTCAGGAGTATGTAAAGATAGGCTTGGTTTGGCAATCTTTTAATAATCATCTATTGCAGTCTTGAGCCGTGTTCACACTCAACGTTAGTTATGATCAACGGAAGTATAATTCAGGCTATCATACTCCATTTAATTTTATTCAATTATGGTTCTGTTCACATCTGTGAAAATTCAAATACAATAGGGTAACATTGCAGTGTGAGACAAAATGGTGCCGTATCGCGTGGCTGCCACAATCATCACCATGCTTGAGGCGAGCAGAGAACCAAGGATATCATCTGAGAACAGAAGATGACAAATCCAAATCTTCGCTCCATAGAGCGATTACAAGTTTCGTCTGCTCATACCACCACGTGTTCGACATTCTGTTCAATTACGCACTGTTATACTTCAAACAACCCCCTTGAGGTTGTTTGAAGTAATTATAATCCAGTTATAATCAGGGACTGTAATAAGTTGATGTGAATCCATTTCATATTTAATTCGATTATAATTCGATCACAATGGAGACCTAATGTGAACACGCCTTTAGACTGAATTACAATATTGTCAGCAATAAATATATACATGTATAAATAGGAATAATGTCATAATCAATCACATAAGTGATTACATTAAGAAAGTTTAAATATACTAATTGAACATAAATCTATATTTCCTAATATATCATGGTGACACAGTTGTTAAACATTTCGGTTCTGCAAGATGGCATGTAAGATTGGTTACCAGATCTCAAGTTATAATTATGTTCGTTAATCGTAGGGCGCCGAAGATTGTTCATAAGAAGGCCGCCGTCCTTTTCACATTTTGCTATAAATTTCGCACATGACTCTTCCTTGCAACTATATAAGGGGTCAAGTTGCCCAAGGCCAAGGTTTCATATGAGGCATCAGGGTAGATGATCTTTAAATACTTTTTCTGGACGGACTCAATAAGATCGCTGTGGTACTTTCGTAGTGCTGCCCCTGCAGTTGAACCATGTTCAAGTACACATCTGATGGCTCTGAAATACACAGAGACCAGATAGGCTAAAGAGAGTGCACTTTTTCTGAGTAACCTTATACTATATAACCTTAATTTTAATAGCTTTGACATACAGATATTTGCAGTGGGCATTCCAACTCAAGTCGCTTGAGATGTGAACTCCGAGTAGCTTGTGGACAGTACCTCTTTCAAAAACAGCACCGCCAACAACTAGAGGATCCTAGAAGGCTCAGGCAAGTTGATTTGCTTTTAAGAATGTCGGCAAACTCTGGGAAGCATAGGTATTAATGTCGTCAGCAATGATCGGTATTTACCTTGCTGAGTTTCTAGGGATGATCTCGAAAATAGTCAGGTCATCGACGTATTTCATACGATTATTCCAATCATCTACCAAACGATTAACCAAAATTGCAAATAGGAGGGTGCCAATTTTGAGCCTTGTGGAATTCCACCACGTGGTGACATCGCAGATGAAACTGATTTATTGATGTTTACTCTTTGGGTACAGTTTTTGAGAAAGGCACCAATCCATCGAATGAGTGCTTCATAGTCAGGGAGCAAGTGTATTCCAGTGGGAATCTTATGAAGAAAGCAAGCGACCACTCTCAAAGTGTTCAGTGAACCCTACTGAGTAAGAAAAATGTTGTTGCCAATTTTGTAATTTGTTCCAACAGGTTTTAGGGAGGGTGTAAATAAGCGATATGGTTAATCAGCATGAAAACGAGGCCAACAATATAAATTCCACGATTTATCGACTCTATTTGAATATGTCTTGTCCAAACTTAGTCAGAATGTGACATACAATGTCTGCGACACATTTACAAAGAGTTACGGTGACTTGAATCCTGAAACAAGGCTAGAATAGAGGTTCTACGATTTGTCGACTTTATTTGAATATCTCTTGTCCAAACTTAGAATGTGGTGTGCAATGTCTGTAACATATTTACAAAGATTAAGGGTGTCAATCATTGGTCACGGGACTTAATCCTGGAAACGAGGCTAAATCAAGAATTCGTGCCTTCTTTGGGCATAGTTTCCGCATCTCATTCACAGTTATCACTCGGCGGTCGTTTTGGAGTCCGTGGGTCATAAAAGCTTTGTCTTTGCATTGTCCTTGTACGTCTACAATTGTAGCTTCTCAATAAATGAGAGGTTAGACGTACAAAATCTTTTATTGGAACATTGAGTTATAAGGGTCTATTATGACATGGAAATATTATTTTGTGATAGATACATCAACAATGTTGTAATGCAACAACAATGTTAAGTGACCTTTATCAGAATCAATACATGATTTGTACTTGATAGAACAATAACAAACATGACACGCTAACACCAACCCGGTGTGACCAACACATCACGCATGCGCACAACCATTTTACCCGGTCAATTATCAGCCATGGACAGCTGTTTCGGCCTTTTGGGCCCCATCAGCATAATGTAGCTACCATACCAGGTCGAAACAGCTGTCCATGGCTGCTAATTGATCAGGTGAAATGGTTGTGCGCATGCGTGATGTGTTGGCCACAACGGGTTGGTGTTAGCGTGTGTCACCTTGCTTTTATTGTTGAAGGGTAACATATGCTGTTCGGTCATCAATCATGAGATGCTCAGGAGTCTCAAAGAAAATACCTCGCTCAGGAGGCTCTAATGGAGTGAAATCTTCCGTAAGGCTGCCTATGTATTGATTAAAGCGTTCAGCCACATGGTCCAAGGAAGTCTTTCGTCACTAAGCATTTGGGTATGCCATGGAGCAGACTTGTTTCAATCCTTATTTAACTTTAAACTTGACTTTCTGTTATTTACAATCACGCACCATTACACACTGCTACCAGAAGGGCATAGATCTCGTGCCGCAAAAAATCCGTGAGATTTGCGTTCCATTTGGTCAAAGGGACGCGAATTAATCAAGAAGAGTTCGGGCGCTTCCTCCGATCCATGCGTATGTGAAACACTACATAGCTGTATGTGCTTCGGAAGTTGAAATTGTTTGCAGAAGCATGATGAATAACATTCAAAGATAGCGTCAACTTTAAATAACTAACTTTAAATATTTAAAAAATGTCTATTTACTCGGTTAGGTTATCATTTTCAGTTAGCCAGAAAAAATTCTTGGGCGAAATAACCCTTTAATGAGGGGGGTGTAGGGGTAAAAGTCTCTTTTCACATGAACTAAATCAGGCTTTTCGCGTTTCACATGCTAAAAAACCGCATTTTCACGAGTAACAGACAAACATTTGGCTATTTCACAGAGAGGAGGGCAGCTTAGTAACTGAGACTTACACTTATCTCTTATTGCCACAAGACAGCCCTAAATGACGTTCTTATGATACGTCCCATCGTGTTCTCGGAAATAAGAAAATTCAGTTCTCTGTTATTCCGTGCAACTTCTTGACTGGATTCCTCACTAACATTTTTATCGTCTTCTGGTTCTTCATCGGTCTCGGCGTCACACTCAGATGCCTGATCCATATTAACTTTAGTGGGCTTTTCTTGCACATTTAATGTGAGATGTCTGGTACGTTTAAAGAAAGGGTTCCTGCGTTATATTTGTCGTTTCCTGTCTCACCGTGCGCTGCCTAAAGGTTTTGCAACAGATTTTTTTCAAAGCCACCGCCAAAAATCGGGCCGACAAGTCGCACCATGTAAACCGGCCTTAACACATTTTCCATGATCGCTTGCCCATTTCCTCATCAGCTCCTTGTCCTCTGAACTTATGAATGGACTTTTCAAAGGTTCCATGCGAGGAAGATCTTTCCAACTAATCTGCGAGGATGGCACTGGGTAGAAAGAGGATGGCTAAGTGAAGTAGCAGGCAGACCACCTTGCCATTCTCTTGGCTGATTCTAACATGAGGCTTCCAAAGTCCCTAGCATACTGTAATGGTAGGCACGTAGGGTAAAATGTGTCACTGTGTGAAGATTTTCAACCTTCAGGGTTAACAGGCTTTTGGGATTGACCTTGGCTTCCGGATTACGTTTTTGATATTGAGATGAATCATCGCTACAGAGTCGGTAGTTTTGCTTGCAACTGTCCCTTCAGGTCCATTTGTTTTCCTTGTTGTGCCCGTCAGTGTCTGCACAGAGGAGACAGTCCCTTTAAGAAAAACATCTAGGCAGTTAACGTCTCTGCAGCATCTGGAAGGGAACTAGTGCTTACCAGCTAGAATAAAACAACAATGTAGAGCAAGATGATTGGATTGAATTACTTCAAACAAAATACTGTTTTCTCAGATTCAGAAATGATACCAGTTGATTTTTCTTTATTCATTTATTTTTCTCTTGTTGGATATTTACCTTTATCTATTTCCTATTTGTTTACAACTTTTTATGAAATTATTATATGTTCCCCTTCTCGCTGGACGCTTTACTTCATCGTAAAAGCAATTGGTTAGTACCGGGAAAGAAAAAATCTACACTTTGACATTGATGTAGAAAGTGTATGTGTTACAAGCATTGTTGCGTCGATTATCAACCGACCACTTACTGGTATTTTGCAAAATAAGGTATCCAGCGAGGACAACAATAGTTAGCTCCCGGCATCGTTCACTCTGGCGGAATACCGTAAGCCTTGTTATAGAACTTGTATAGGCCATCGTTGATCACAACGAAGATGTTTACATCTGCTGGTTTCATCATGTATTCCGGGCCTTTCACGTTCAACACCCCAATACCAAAATGAACCAGAGCCTGGGTGTGAAAATCACATGGTACATTTCCACCAATAGCAACGAAGAGGTCATTTTTGGCAGGCAATTGGAAAATAACATTTCTCAGTTCTGTGCCGTGCAACCAGCATGAAAGAAGAGGAACCTTTTTATGTGCAAGACAACTCTGTCACAAAACAGCACTGAAAGGTACAATTACGTTAATGTGCACAATACTGTCTTTACATTTATGCAAACCGTGTTCACTGTGTTGTACATGGTTAAAAGAATGAGAGAAGAACTCTAGTCCAGTCTCCAATGACTTTCATGAAAATATCGACCCGTTTCAGGTTAGCGAGTCAAAGGATGGCTTTAATTCACCTTTTTTAATTTTCTCCTTCAAAGAAAGCACTCTTGGATGATACAAGTTGAGCGTTTGCACGTTGCTGGTTTGTTCAACTTCCGCGCACAATTTCTGAGTAACGTCAAGATGTACAGATTCAAGGTAAGAATCTTCAGGATATTTAACAATTATTTGCCAAAGGCGAAGTGATTATCGGTGAATATTCACCGATAATCACTGAGCCTGAGGCAAATAATTGTTTTAGTATAAATACACAGGTGATTATTTCAAAAACGAGAAAAAAAAACATTTCAACGCAAAATCATCTTCACTTACACTGGCAAAACGAATACTGGCGAGATAGGGAGCCAATGAGAGCGCGCGATTTTGAATAATCACCTGTGTATTTATACTAAAAAAGGAATATTATATGACTTCATTTCTTATGCCGGCCACCCACCAAGGCATATTTTAGTCACAAAAGCCACAACAAGTCCTTTCCAGATTAGACCTGCTCCAATTTAAGTTTCCCACACAAATCTGGGCTACGTTCAAGCTGTGAAGTTCTACCATTCTATTTCTTTGAGAAAATGTTTCTTCAGAGCACAAAAAGTGATCTATGGTAGTGTCAATAAGTTCCTGGAAGAACTCAACAGTTCCTTTGGATCTGGCATCCTAATGTGCAGCTTTGACTCCTGTGAATTTAGATCTTCTTTAAAGATGATCATGAAAAGCTATTTCCGGTAATATTGCTCACTTCTTGTTGCAGTAAAATTGTAACCTGAAAAATCCATAAAGGTTAAAATTACCTAACACAGTATTAAAAATACCCTTTATATAAAACTTAATCAACTCTTCCTTATCTCCAGTTCATGTGAGGACCACATAGCAACCCAGACCGGTATTCATCTTACTTTCTGTTTCTCCAGAACTTGTAACAATGAAAACAGGAGGGAGACATACAGAGCTGCTCTCACACTTGGCCGACAGGAGGGGAACATGGGGGTGTGGATGATTGGGGACACTCAGGTGGACAATGAGGGTAATGTCCTACAAGAAAACAACCACAAATGTGTATTTGTACCTGACCTCCTCATTGAGAAATTGACAGCACCAGATGTCATGTTGCCGTTCAACAAGTCAAGCCTCAATCACCTCCTCTTATCACTAAAGCAGACTATCCATGACAATTATGTAGCTGTAGTTTTGACAATAGGTAAGAAATTAAACTGACAGGACAAAATAAACAGGTCACTAAGCAGGTATACTGCTCCTGGGGTTGGTTCAGAAAACAATAACAAATAAAGTTAAAACAAACATAAAGACCGCTAACCCTAAACATAACAAAGCTGTGTCCTCCTGTACAGATCCAATGACATCAGAGTTTGTAAAGAGCCTTGTGGTATCTAAAAGAAACACAAGTTCAAAGATGAATTGACTAAACTGGACTAGCCAGAGTTATCAAAACCTTGTCTAGTTAAATCCTTCCATTTCAGTATCTCTCAGCTATCAAATAATACCTGTCCTACTACCAGTAAATGGAATATGGATTTCATTTACACATTACCACTTGCACCTTAGCTGGAATGATTAAGGAAATTTCTGCTCTCCTAAGACTTCTTATGACTGTAATAGGGCAATTTCCCTATTTTATGGAGTTGAAGATGTCTGCACGGAACCCCTTTGCATCTTAAAAATGTAATCTAACACAGGTACACTTTTTTTTTAAGCTGGCATCTCGATAGGCCTTCATTATGAAGCAATCTTGAAAGAGGGGCATCACTGTCCTATCCCTGTTGTATGTGGGGAGCATCGGCGTGGTAAAACCAAGTGTGCCAAAGCTGCTCTGCGATTGCTGGGAAACCAACATCATTTCTTTTCATCAGCAAGGGAATTCTCCATTCCGCACCTTCGTTCACGGTCAACCCCCCCGTCCTGTGTTGGATGACCTTAAAAATTCCCATCAATTGGAGGAGATTGCCTTGGCATACTACGATGGTGGCAAAGATGGCACATGTGGCAGAGAGATGACTCCAAAGACATGCCCTTTAGTGACCTTAAATTTAGAGGCACTTGGTGGGATTTCTCAGGATTACTGGCAAGTGTTGAGAGGAATCATTGCCAACAGAGCTAAGTCGTTGTAATGAGGACGCAACTGTCAGATGTTATTATCCAGATCCTTAATTGTACAGACATTTCTGTACTCCCAGTTACTTACGAATATCAATAACTGACAAAATTGATCAATACAGTACATATGTCATAGTTAATTGTTATTTGCAAAATACTTTCTAGCCAAAGACCATCTTCTTAATGAACTGGTCATAAAAAGACACTTAAACAGAATATACAACATTATTGCAGAAGCAAGTGTTATGGTTATTAATATAAATTTCGTCACATAAAAGTTGTCCCACCTCCTTTTTTCTTGACTGTATGGGCTTTTTCCAAAGTCTTACAAGTTGAAGCAGTGAACAATAATTTATTATTCCCCAACAGCTGTTCCTTTGCTTCTTTTTTCTGGACTGACAATATCATACGATTGCTTGACTTTTTATTTCTGTGCTTATTCATTATAGTCTGATAAGCTCCTGGATTCAGTTACCGGGATCACTTTGAACATTATTTCTTTTGCCTTCCTCATTTCAGGGTTGCCAGTCGCCTTGTATTTATTCCTTTTGTTACTGGACCTACAAGTCCAGATGGTCTACCTGCTCAACAAAGGGCAGAGGAGGAGCTTAGCAGACATTTCAAAGAGGCTCCAAGGGCCATGGGTACCATGCTTTCCTTGAAATTGGAGACCATTCTGGAGGCAGCCAAGGGATTAAAAACAAAGATAGCCTCCCTTTATCCTGAGACAGATGACCGTATTTGTGAAAACTATGGTATACTTCTGGCTATGGCTGAGGAGGTGAGTAACAACAATTACCAAACCTCTTGCACTGGATCTCTTAACACTTCCATAATTGAATTGACACACACTGTAAGACAGAAAGCAACTTAATAATATCCTGAATGTATTGAACAATATTAAGTGCTCTATACCTCAAGCTTTGATCAAGTTGATGAAATGTATAAAGTGACATTTACATGTATAATAACATAGAGTACAAAATTACTGAATACTGATTGGTCAATGAAGAGGGCATTTTTTCTTATTTTTTCTCGAGAAGAGGGCAAAATTACTCGCTCACAATTGGTCGAGCGCCAAAAATTCTCGCTCCTGATTGG
>BLFP01001931.1:1946552-1956552 GCA_014634505.1 Montipora efflorescens
CATATCACTGATGATATTGATGCCATTTACGCCTTTGCCGCTCTTAATAACGTGTTATTACATTTAAGGTTAAATTGTATTACATTTACGGTCGGTCACCTGATTACATTTAGCGTTAAATTGTATTACATTTACGGTGGGGTAAGTTATTACATTTAGGGTTGATTTTTATTACATTTGTGGTTAGTATTACATTTGGAGTTAATTTTTATTACATTTACGGTTGGTATTACATTTAGCGTTGTTATTACATTTAGCGGTGATACAAGCGGAGTAAAAAAACTTCTTGTTCGCTTGCATTTTAAGGCCAAACAAACCAGCAACAGATCGATCATTTCTGTCCAAAAAGAGTACAGATGATTGTTATTTAATTCCAGTTAACAATAAAAATTCGAGTTTCATTCCTGAACAAAGGAAAAAACATGAGAAGACACACGGAGCTTGCACTGTAAGTATCCAGGGGAGCTCCATACATTTCCTTATACTAAAAGTATAAGGATTTGTATGGAGCTTTTCGAGGAGGCTCAAGGTACCCTGCTGAGCTTTCCGGTCGAGGTGTTTTAATCCGTTTTCACAGACAGAGCTTTGTCAGAAAAAATGTCATCGCTGACGAGGCAAACCAGCAATGACGGAGGCAAGGGTGGGTTTTTACTTTTCATCAAGTTTCATCAAACCGGCATTGAGTTTCCTAAACAACAAAAGGTCTTTGTTTAATATTTGCGATAGCTGAGCGGACGTAATTTTGGGAGATCAACTAATTTCGGAATTTACAAGTGATGCGATACCAGAAAAGACGAACAGACGGATCAGTCGTTCTCGCAAAACACTCCAGAAGGAAGAGGGAAACAGAGGCAAGCACGGAGAATTCCTATCCCAGCGACGGCCGCCAAAGAGGATGATAATGATTTGGTTCTAGATATTCCAAAAACTGCGAGAAGCCATCCTTCGGAAATTCTAGTCGGTGCTGGAAGCTTTGTCATTGGCATTATGGTGGTATCGAAAAGAAACATCCTTGATGTACGACGCATTTTAAGCCAACAGAAAAAAAAATCAATATAGACATTTTGGCTCCTTCCACCCACCAGGAGTAGGGAAAGGCTTTGTAAAAAGATAAACCCAATAACTACTTAAAACACTGATCCCTTCTCGAAAGGCATTCAAAGAGAATATATGCAACTTCAAGTCCCGCCTATGCTAAAGGGGCTATCCGCATCTGTTCACAGAACAAATCGTCTCTGAAGTGAATTTCAGGGACAGAAAAAGAAGACGCACAAAATAAATTACTGCCCTTTGTCACGTAATACCATTTATCAGTGCGTAACTTAAAAATAATATTAATGGCCCACTGGCATTTGATAGAAAATCAATCACGACTTTGGGAAATAAACAGAAACCTCCCATTATCTCATAAAGGGGAAAAAAAATCCCAAAAAAAGACATACTCGTACTCGGGTCACCTTTAAATGCCATGTAAACAGTGTAAAGACAATTACTTTGTGAGATTCACTACAGAATTGACATGATATTCAACCGCGGGCAGATGTAGTGAGAACTATCACTAGTAATTAAACAAATGACTCACATCGAAACTTTAGAGGGCCAAGAAAAAGAGAAAAGGCAAGAAAAAATTTGTTTCATGAAGTGAAAGTGCTTGGGGTGACCACCAATGCATGTTTGGTGTGGTCACAAAAAGTCACATACCACTTTGTCTTCTGATACAATTTCATTGGCTTTATGAAAAAAAAGTACTTTTGTAACGCTTCACCATGCAGCCGAGACGAATGCGCTGACTCCATCAGGCTGTATTTCCATATTTGAAAAGATCTGTTCTGCCTTAGTAGTATGGTGTGAGTCAGCTCGCGGGACACTTTTCTCTGAACCGCCATGCGAGTTGAGGCATACAGGCTGGAGGATGGCGGTTCAGAGAAAAGTGTTGACGAGCTGACTTACACCATACCACTGCCTTATGCTACATGCATTTAAAAGGTTTCCTTCGCAATGACCTCAAGGCAAGCAATGTAGCCCGCAAAAAAAGCTCCAACCCTGTTATGATTGATTTTGGGTAGAGCGTTAGGGTATAGTTGGTTTGGGCTCAAAAGGAAAGCCTTTGGTTAATACAGCACTAAACGCTATTTAGCCCCCGAAGTAAGAAGTGAATGCCGTTACAGCTTTGCCAATGACATTTTTTTTATTGGAACGATTGCTAAAGGCGGTATCATCCCAGGTATTCTGAACGATGGGATCTTATCGAAGAGTCCGAACACTGGTAAAAGATTCTACAACAGAAAGGCCTTGGGATAGACCTAGCCCAGAGATTTTTACGAATGCGATTACTGAATGAAGATGTTAGGATCGGAAATCAAAGTACATAGTTCCGGGGTAAGCCGCGAAAGGAAGTGCGAATTGTCATAAAATTCGGTGCACGTTTTATCTAGCATCGGTCTACCGTGTAGCAAATTGAATTGATACCCATGCACAATTTTAGAGATATCTTTGAGTGATTGGTTAGTTAATAATCAATAAAAAGGGACAAATCCACGGAAAAGAAATCACCAAAAGAATTTCAGCGCTTCTTGGTTAATAATTTGAGGGGCTTTATTATAATGAAACAATTAACCATCAAGAACAAGTTCACGCTTCAATAATCCGGCATGTGTGAAATAAGCGAGTTCAGAGTTTCAAAAAAACTGCGCGCGTCGGGATAAAAGCAAGCACATTAAAAAAAAAAAAAGTGAGAAAATATTTCTAATGCAAATTCTTGCAGCCACTTACGATAACAAAAACGACAATTATATACTTGTTTTTATCCTGAGGCACACATTCGTTTCTTGAAACTCCGATCTGGTTTCAGGACGAGCTCAGTGTTCTTCATTAAAAGGTTTTAGTTGTTTTCGTGGAAATTGCTTTTTTTGCAGTCGCAGGTGTATGTATGGGGCAACTGGGGTGAAATCCGAGAAACAGCAACGGAACGGGCCAAAAAAAGGTTGTTGCGGTTCCTTCGATTTCCCCTGATATCGTCAAGAGGAGCATTTCTAGATTATACTTCCACTTCAGTTCGAGTGAAAGAAATCCATGGCCTTCTATGTTCTCTCCCTGGTTAGTTCCTGTTCCTTTACACTTTCACCACTTTAATATTTGATCAGTTAAATGTTAGCCTTTAAAAAAGACGTCTATTGAAGGCACTTTATTTTTAATGCTTTGTCTTGACTCCAGCAAAAATAAAGGGGTGACCCTTTGGCATACTATTCATAATATTCTTGTTTTAACTGGTGGACTGAACAAGACATAAGCGATGCAAATCATGCATTTACAAACGTTTCTATTACTAGCCTTTAAAAAATAAACGATGAGAACCCTGCGCCGGAATTTATTACTGATTGCAGCTAGCACAACCCCACACAGATAGCTCAATTTGAAAAAAAAAAGGCAGAAGCGATAAACGCCTTGAGAAAAATGATACATAGCTTCCAGAGAGTGGACAAACTTTCTACAGATGCGCAAGATGTACATACATTTAGATAGTTTACCCAGAAAAATATCGCATTGTTAGCAGTGTAGTGGCATATTCCTACAAAAATACAGATAGACTTACTTAACAATATCGCAAATTCAGGCGGGTAATGGCATTCCAATTTTTCCAAGTACAACTAGTTCCTAATTCTTAGATGCCCAAATCATTACACATTTTGAACTTTTCTCAAGGAAACGTCGTTGTTATTTCGGACCCATGTACTTTGAGTTAAGTCATCACCTAGTCATCGCATTAGTTGACTAAGGCAGATCTTCTATACCCAAAAACTTCAAAATAATTAAAGAGGCACTGTCATGCAAAATTTGCTGTTTTTATGTTAAAAATGGGTAAAAATTTCTCTTACTACTTTAGCTCACATATACAACATTCCTGACAACCCACTGACAAGATATGAAATATATTTATGGCACAAAGAGCTATCTATTCATATTTAATTTTTGACCACTTCTGAAAATACGGTCTCCAAACTTAAAAATAAAACTAGCCAGCTTTTTTCAAGTTTCAATCCATTTCCATCCTTCACTCCATCCTTGGCTGCAAACAACAAAGAATGGACTCAGTGCACTTCAATGGCTATTGGCAACAAAACTACAGCATTATTTTACGGTATTCATTATTGCAAAGACGTCCTTTAGTGTTTTGACGTTTGACTACAATAGCGTGACACAACCCCCTTTAAACTTCATAGAAAACAGTGCAGGAGTAATTATGATCTCTTCAGTGAAGCAAAGCCTAATAATATTGTCTTCGCTATAATGAAAGACTGGGTTATACTGTACTCATGGGTGTGCCACCTAAAGTACAGCCTAATAATATTATCTTGACTCTAACAAAACACTGGGTTATACTGTACTCATGGGTGTGCCACCTAAAGTACAGCCTAATAATATTATCTTGACTCTAACAAAACACTGGGTTATACTGTACTCATGGGTGTGCCACCTAAAGTACAGCCTAGTAATATAATCTTGGCTCTTACTGAAGACTGGGTTATACTGTACTCATGGGTGAGCCACCTAAAGTACAGCCTAATAATATTATCTTGACTCTAAAAAAAACACTGGGTTATACTGTACTCATGTGTGTGCCACCTAAAGTACAGCCTAATAATATTATCTTGACTCTAACAAAACACTGGGTTATACTGTACTCATGGGTGTGCCACCTAAAGTACAGCCTAGTAATATAATCTTGGCTCTTACTGAAGACTGGGTTATACTGTACTCATGGGTGAGCCACCTAAAGTACAGCCTAATAATATTATCTTGACTCTAACAAAACACTGGGTTATACTGTACTCATGGGTGTGCCACCTAAAGTACAGCCTAATAATATTATCTTGACTCTAACAAAACACTGGGTTATACTGTACTCATGGGTGTGCCACCTAAAGTACAGCCTAGTAATATTATCTTGGCTCTTACTGAAGACTGGGTTATACTGTACTCATGGGTGAGCCACCTAAAGTACAGCCTAGTAATATTATCTTGGCTCTTACTGAAGACTGGGTTATACTGCACTCATGGGTGCGCCACCTAAAGTACAGCCTAATAATATTATCTTGACTCTAACAAAACACTGGGTTATACTGTACTCATGGGTGTTCCACCTAATTATTGCCTTGGTTCTAACAAAAGAACTGGTTATACCATACTTATGGGAGTGCCACCTAAAGTATAGTCTAGTAATATTATCTTGGCTCTTTAAAAGTTCTCAAACAAACCAACATTATTGTACTTACAAACACAATATGTTCCTAAAGTGTACTCCGACCAATTATCTTTGGGCTACACTTAGCTAATCAAGGATAAAATCTAAAAATAAATTTCCAATAAATGTACATTTGGAGACAACATAAATTAGATCAGAATTCAGTGAACACAAATTCTAATTAACATCGACATGGATCTGGCAAGAGGTAACTCTGTTTAAAATTAAAGTCTTGGATGTATTCAGATCCTGAAAAGGCTTCTTGAACTTGGATAGTGGCAGAGAAACTTCTGCAATTTCCTCACGGTGCTCGAGTATTCGAAACTCAGTTAGACCTGAAATAACAATAGTGACAATGAAAATAATAATAATAATAATAATAATTGAGGGGAAAGAATTTAAGTCAACATCTGGTGTATGAAATAATTTTAAATGTAAAGAAACAAACCAAGCAAAACAAATACAACGAAACATGTAAACATAAATATTATGCTTGAATTTTTAAAGAAATCATGGCCAAATTACTAAAGTAAAATAAACTTGATCAATTCTTAGTGTTTTATATATTCTTACCCCTGTTCGTTCAAGCCCTGTGATGTTAATCACTGACTTCCATGTTTTAGAGGAGACCCTTGCCTTCGCCTGAAAGTGGACAAGCTTCCAGTCAGGTACTCTCAAGCTCTCCACGTATCTTGAACGTGTGCCATCGCCAACAAGTTCCTCCACGGCCCTCTTTAACCCTCTTTAACCCACTTCTTACAGAAACGTCCTCCACGATTTCATTGACCATGGCCTTGGCTTCGATTCTGGGTCGCCAAATACACACATTGAAAGCACCATTAGCCAAATTTCCTCTTTGTTTGTTGCACACGTCATCAAAATTCTTCAATATGCGATTACTTCGCTGCTCCATGAGCAAAACCTTCTCAGGCGTGTCTGAATCATCCATTTCAAATGATGAAAGCGACAATTGGCTCGCCGGGGTAACTTGAGGGCATTTGAATCCAAACATCGAGAAGCAAGTGGTCGTTCGGAGGTTGCTTGATAATCAAGTCCAATGAGTTCAAAAAGTCTCGCAACTGCGAGAAAAACTCATCCGGATCTTCGATTGTTGAGTCTATTCTGGCGAAGAAAAACGGATATCAGTCAAAAGGACGAATAGACAATTTCCATTCCATTCGATTCGACAAACGTCCATCTTGCAATCGAAGATCCTCTGGAAAACTTCAAGCGACAAGTGGCGATCGTTTACATCGCGTCGGCGTCGAGGTTGTGAACATACCAGTAGCAATGCGGACTCTAGTCATCACTTACGCGAGTAAATGTTTTTTTTTTTTGGCGCACTCTTCCTCAAAACTAAATTTTTGGGTGCGCCACAAGTTGAAATACGAAACTGAAGAGAACATGTGATTAAATAAATGGCCTATTGAATGAATACAGTAACGAGCCATAACATTATCCATACCGCTTTAATTTAGCAGCGTTGAAAACTTATCTCTTTAATCCGTGACACATTTAATGAAATTATCACACCTACAAGGGGAAAGCACAGTGTGAACAATACTTGCAGTGCAAACCTTTTGTGTCTTCTCATGGACTAAACCACGTTTTAGAAATATGCATCCACTTGAAATAACTCATTCGTAGAAATACCAAACGGTTTAGTGTCCAAGAAAAGAATTTGTAGAGTAACTTCTTCCACCAACTTTAAGCTATTACTGGGGTACCGTTTTGTCGTTCTCGTTCTCTTTCTCTCTTCTTTCGTTTCTGTTCTTCTGACATAGGCCGTCCAGGCATCTTGCAACCTTAGTAGATTCAAAATTAAAAATCTTAACACATACCAAAAACCGCAATTCAGAGCAAAAAGCAGCCCTAAAGAAATTAAAAATAAACACTTAGCTTTAAGTTTATATCGCTTCAATGCTTGACTTGAATAACTACAGCCATGTCATGTTAAACCTGGATTGAAACCAGCAAAAAATGCAAGAAAAACATATTTTCCAAACCGTACGTGAACACGAAAAGCATAGACTGTCAAGAGCTTTACTGACGTAGCATGGCTGTGTAGCCGCGTCGAGCCACAGAAAGAGCACGCAAAATTAAGCCTTGTTCAGGTGTGTGTGAGTGTCTGACCTGCCTTGAGCCTACGATCCAATCAACAACCAGTCCTGGGTCACCGGGTCAGCGGTCAACTTCAAAAAAACAGCTGACCTCGATAAGGTCTAACTTGAGCCCGCGATATGGTCATGTGATACTGGTCAGCGGATATCTTGTTTTGATAGGTGTCAATTGACCATAACATTGATGTCCAATATCAAAGATGTATGCTGTAAACTAGCTATAGTGTAAACTGGAGTATTGCCTCCTCGATGAGCTCTAAACTTGAGCCCGTGATATGGTTACGTGATACTGGTGACATTGGCATACATGAAGGGGAGGACAGACGGACGGACGTATGAACGTTCATGACGTCATGGCTATAAAACCAAATTTTCTCACATCGATGGGTTACCATATTTTCTTAGCTATGGTGCTCCGCCTAAAGCGTGCGCACGGGGAGCTCTGGTATAAGATCCTGCTTTAACCTAAAAATTGAAACAGGATCTTTGTCACAATTCATTCATAAGTGAAATAAAACACGCTGTAATGGCAGCTGTTTAAGAACCTAAATACTGTAGTATAATATCCCAGTAAACAACAATAATTGGTGTGCATAAAAAAAACCTGCTTTTGTTCCCCAAGTTAGCCTGAAAAGGTTGTTATGTAATTATTTTATAACAACCTTGTCAGGCTAACATGGAGAAAAAAGTAGGTTATTTTATGCCATAGTTAGTAGTAGTAACCTCTACTAAGTATGTTTTATGCACACCATCATAACACCACAGTTACATTCCTCTAATTGTTTACAAGTTCTGTATGGGTAATGCAAAGCAGGCACTGTCCAAAAAACAGATCACTTAATTTGATTTACTCTTCTTACGGCTGGGTAATGGCACATCTGTTACTTTCTCCCATGACCGATGCTTGTCTCTTCTCCCTCAAGTATTTCCACTCTGACATGATATTGTCCTCTGGATGCAAATAGTGTTAGCATTGTAGCGAAATGTGCTAATATCAGGATTATCACTACGTCTGCCCAACTTCCGCTGATTTTCGAAATATTCCTCGACTGGATTCTGACAGAAACGTTCCATCAAGACATACTCCATACCCTCTCGCAGCAGGAATTTGCAGACTTCAATCACAGCATTCACAGTTATCTGGAATCCCTCATGTGTTTGCCTTGACAGGAACATTTTTGCTCTGGCATTTCGGGTGAAATTGCCAGCTCTGTGCTCTGTACTCTCCTTCCACTTCCTCAGATATTCCAGAAGATCTGTCAGCCACTGGAACCTACAATTAAGATGAAGTTAATTTGATAATTAATATGCAAAATAATGAAAATTGATCTTAAATAATTTCGTTACAGCACCAAAGTACTTCCAATTCTTTTTTTTGGCTCAATCCAATTATGTGCTTGTCTGCAATTCCACTCAGGCAAACAATTATAATGTTAAACAAAATCAAATAATTCATAAAGAAAAAGTAAGTAATTAATATGTAAACAAGATTATATCAGTTTTCCAAAGTATTTTTCTTTCCACAACTTTAATTTATTGTTGTTTAAAAACATATTTTTCTGATTTGACCATTGCAAACATATAAATTTACAAACTTTTGGATTAGAACCTGCAAAGCAGAGCCTGCTAAAAATCAGTTAACCAAGTACATGCACAGTAAACCTTGAACCAGCTATCTAACAATATTTGGTGCATACCTTTTATCGTCTGTAGATCTGTAGGGTGCAAGGAAGGGCTTTCTCTTCTTCTGGTGTTCTGTCAAACTCCTGACATCGAGACAATCAAAAAAACTGTCAACAGAGCTTAGCTGTTGCTGCTGACTCCTGGGCACCAAATGACTGAAGAACTGCTGCTACCGAGGCACTGAGAACTTGGGCTGCCAGACCCACCCGCGTGATGGAATACAAGCTCAAGTGAGTTTGGGCAGCAACTTTAAGCCATTGTCAATGTCCTGGTAATACAGTTGGGCAATGTGTTGCCAGAGAATAAACAGTCCATCATTCCACATGTATCTTGTGCATGTGCCAGAGCCAGAGTGAAGCAAACAGTTGCGTGTAGTCTTGATCAAGTGTGGGGCATCAGAGATAAAGTAGAGGAAACGGTGAGGTGCATACAAGTTGGTTGTCTGATAACACACATCAGTGCCTGCGTCACCATCCAGAGCCTTGTGCGTTCTGTAGAACCTCCTGATTTGGGAAGCACCATCAGGTGTAGTAGCTATAACCCACAAATTACAGCTTGTTTCAAGGATGCAGACTGCTTCCCAGAAGATAGGCATCAAGTGACAAGCAGTGACACCATTAGTTGAAAAGTGTGCGAGACAAAACTTCAGCTCAGTGCACACACCACAAACAAGGAAGACCAGAGCATGAGTCGCAAGTTCATTTGTCTTATCCAGAACTGCAAAGTTCAACTCCGAATCACCAAGGTCAGTGAATCCGATCAATTCCCCTGTAACCTTTTCGAGAACCAGGTTTGCCTGCACTTTCATTTCATCAAACAACAAGACAACATATCGTTGAACATCAAAGTATGTGTTTGTGAGGCTCTTCAGTTCCTCTACAACATCATCATTAAATCCCCGCTGGGGTCTGATTGCATTGCGGTAGTCCTTCAAGCGTCTTTGGCTGGGAAGTAC
>BLFP01001931.1:1965046-1972546 GCA_014634505.1 Montipora efflorescens
TCAAATTTCGCATCGTGAAATTAAAATGTCGCATCGTAGAACCCAAACTCGCGGACATAAAAGATCAAAGGTGAACTCGAATTTGAAAAGAAAATATATTATACAGACTACTGATTCTAAATTAAGATTCATATGTTAACTTCACTTGAAACAATACACACTTAAAATGACGCAACTACAGTAGCTCAGGTAACTTAATTTAACTATAATACTATATTACATATAAAGTTTATTACGCACGAGCTGGCCGTTTAGATGGGAACATGTCTTCAACAGCTGGATGGCGGTCTTCTGGCGGTTGTCATATTGCTCCCAGACGTCAAAGAGCCTGACTTGGAGGTTTATGTACAGTTTCCGTTGAACACAGAGGCGGACGAACATTGGTCTGATCTCGTGGAACGGCAGGAAGGGTAGGGCCATCAGCTTTCTAATGTAGCGGTGAACACTGTCATCCTTGGTATATGCCATCTGGACTCCTATCTCTGGTACCTTTTACAAAGAACAACAAATATGTTAGCAATGGCCGTTTTTATACTAGAGATGCATAATTCGTCTGGGACGAACTTGGGCAAACTTTTTTTCTGCATCTGTTAAATTCGTCTAGTATAAAGACGGCCACAAGACGCATTATGCGTCTGGATGAAGAATTTATTTTAGTGCGTCTTCGAAGACGCACTAAACTGGAAAGTTCGTCCAGACGCATTATGCGTCCAGTGCCCGTCTTTATACTAGACGAAATTAACAGACGCAGAAAAAATGTTTGCTCAAGTTCGTCCAAGACGAATCATGCGTCTCATATAGTTCGTCCCGTCTTTACACTAGACGGATAACATGAGAGACGCATAATTCGTCTGGACGGATTATGCGTCTCTAGTATAAAAACAGCCAATGCAGGTGTTAGGGTTAGGGTTAACGCTAATCCCAGATTAAAAATTAGCCAAGGAGTTTATTTCTCCACTCGCAAGTGCTGTTCAACGCTGATATTCGGCAAAACTTTACGTTAGAAGAAGTCAATCTTGAAAAACAAAAATAAGCAAAAGAAACTTTTCACCAAAAAGTTAAAACTTGAAACAAAAGTTTATGCTAATCGGCTTTCGAACAACCGGGCACTGGTGAGCATTAATCACACGACTTAAAAAGGCGGGAAAATGATCGGCAATAAGTACGACATCATTAGGTATGATATTGAAAATTCTATATCCGGAAGAGTCATTTTAAATTTGATCTAACTAGTTTGATCTAACTAACCTTTCTCCATACGGCTTGAGTCCAGTGAAAGACACAGCCTTGTATCTGCACTGCCGGTAAGATCGACCGAAACGCCAGCCACATGGCCTTCTCAAAGTCAAGGGTAACCTGTTGGACGGCCAGTTCACTCGGCAGCAACTCGATGACTCTCCTCAATACCTGAAAGTGAATTTAAAAATGTGGAAAGTGTAAGTAAGAACATTGAGGTTTATGGTCCCGAGAGTTCTTACATCTAACATAAGAGGTTGTCATAATAGAAGCAGTACTGACCTTTTTATAATCCTTTCCTTTCTTGTTAGACATCAGAATAAAGACCAGCGGCACTTGTTTGGCAAATTCACCGGATCTAACAAACGCATTGACGCTAAGGAGCTGCTTAAAGGGATGACGAATACTTTTGATAATGTATGTTGCAACATACGCAACGCCAAGTCAAATTACCAGTCAAACAAAAGTGCATCATACAAAAGTGAAAAAAAAAAACTGAATGACGAATACTTTTGATAATGTACGTTGCAACATACGCAACGCCAAGTCAAATAAAAGTGCATCATACAAAAGTGAAACTTTAGAAGTTTGCGAAACGACTATCGGACGTTTGCGAATTGACCCAACACGTTTGCGAACTGACGGTTGGCGAAATGACCGGTTACCATTGCTTTCTATCCCATACATTCTAGTGTTGTGCTCGCTGGTAACACCCACAGAAACTATTGCTGGTTTTCACTCACGTGATCAACAGCCATGTTTTTCAACGAAAACAAAAGGAAGCGTTTGCATAATAATAGAGTTAAATTCCCCGAGGATTTGGTCGGGGCACCAACATGGCTGCCTTTTCTTTGTTTTGGGCACCAACATGGCGGTCGTGACGTCATGTGAAAACCGAGAATACCAAAACAACAAATGTTTGCTCGAAAATTCGAAGGAAAATTCGGGAAGAGCGAATTTTCGCTCGGAATATCGGAACAAATTATCAGTGAATGCGAATTTTCGCTCGAAATTTCGGAACGAATTATCGGTCAAAGCGAATTTTCGCTCGAAATTTCGGAACGAATTGTCAGTCAAAGCGAATTTTCGCTCGAAAATTCGCGTCAACTACAACAATAGACATTGCGAAAATTCGGCGAATTTTCTGCGAACTTTCGCGCTGAACAAAAATTCGCCATTTTTTGTCGAAAAGCCCCGAAATTCGCGCATTTCGTGGAATTACGTTTTCATTACTTTTTCACAATACTGTAATTACTGACGCATAAAGAAATCAACAACGATAAGTCGTCCTCCCCCAAAATTGCCGTACGAGTAAGGAAAACGCTAAGCTCATTAATCATGGGCAATAATATATGTGACAGAGTATTTTGATTGGTCGATCTACAGAGTGTTGACAGGTACACTTGCTCAAAAATGGGCGGGGTGAGCGAAAATGAATGGCACTATCAATTGTAAAATGAGGAAAGACAAACCACTTCCGGTTCCTTTCGTCGTCAAAGTTCAGAGAAAATATCCTGCAGGTTTTCGCTATTTTTGGTCTGGTGCGAGCAACATAACGGTAATCGAATCGTTTTGTCATCACTCATTACAATAGTCGTGTGAAGCGCATCTGCTGTTTTAAGGACCGTCTTAATACCTCCCAACTCTGTATTGCATGTGGACCGAATTTCAATCAATCTAAATTCTCCCGGGTTCTCCAGTTTTCGGCTCAGATCAAAACTGTACTTCCACACAATGGCATGTACTCCAAGATCGCACTTGGACCAAATTATAGCAACTGCCAACTTCATTGAGATACACTCATGGAATTAAATTACCAACTTAGCGTGGAAGGTGGTTAGCACCAACAACAATAAATTGATGATCATAGAATTATGTCAGCGTGAAGGAAACTTTGATAAAAGTGTTGACAGTAATATTTCTGTGCTCTTTTCTACAGGTATTGCAACTGGTGTCGCACTCTATGCAGCTAAATATAAAGATTTAAAGGCCCACCTTCCACCGGCAGGCTTTTCGACCGTTTGTTTTTGTTATGGAAATTGGCATCGCTCATCGTAGCGATCTGATTGGATGAATTTCAGCTTTGGCAGGGTTTTCATATATGAAAATTGTTCCGCGGCATGCAATGCCTGTCGGTTGAAGGTGGGCCTTTAAGACGACGGCGAACCAAGAAAATGAATTTTCAGAAATAAATAATTTACAATTATTTAGGAAAATTTATTTTTATATACTATTTCTGAAGATTGTCACAAAAAACCATCAACTGAAAAAAAATTGATTTGATTGACTCAATAGGTTTTACTTAAACCTCTAACTATTAAAGGGGTAGCATCATGTTTTTTATTAACACACTTAAAACTCAAAATACCCGCTCTTCGCTTGATGCCAGCGGCTGGTAAAATAATGGTTAAAATTCGTATAGTAATGCAAAGAATTCTTATTTAATTTCAATGGCAGACAACCAAGATAGCCATCAGCTCAAATTTGAAAACGTATACGTACCGCACATTGGGCGAACCACAGGTGCCCCAGACTCAGAGGGTGAAAAAAATATATAAGGATTTGTATGGGAATCTCTTTAACAAATTGAAAAAAATATTTACCGACAAAAGTTCTGAATAAAAAAGCTGTACTTTATGGTCGTGGTGACTTTCTCGCTTTTTGTGTGGTCATTTGCCTGATTGAATGTGATTTAAGCGACTTCTCAAATTCCCGGGTTGTCACTCGTACCTAAATAAAGGAAAGGCTGCAAAGTAATTTCTAGCTTACCTCACATCTCGCCAATAAAATCACACTTCTCCTGCATCAGTCAGGCTCAAACTCCGGCAATGGCCACACGGATAAATTTACTTCTCCTTGACCAAGTTTCAAGGTCCAGCGAGCATCCATTGCTTTAATAGAAATAGCGAAAAATATTCAAAATTTCAAAATCCTTCAAGGCTCGCTAACAACGAATTTTGACACAGCTGGGCAACCGTTCAACCGTTCCCTTATCTATCGAGGCTCAAGTTTTTTATTGAGAACTTTTGCCGGTAAATATCCTTTTCAGTTTGTTATGGAGATTCCCATACAAATCCTTATAAATTTTTACCCTCAGATCATGGGCCGCCTGTGGGCGAACGTTTTCAAAATTTTGTGTAGCAATTCACTAAAAATTGATTGACATATTAGAGCCGTTTGTGCGAGAGAAAACAAGCCGCGGCTTACATAAGACGCGAACACCCCGTATAAATGGTACAAAATCTACGTTCTTATCCTGGCCTGGGCGTGTACTCTCGTATAATAGTTCCTTTCGCGTATTATGTATGCCGCGGCCAGAGTAAGCCGCGGCTTATTTTCTCTCGTATAAACAACCCTATTTTGTTTGTACTTCCCTACATTCTAAATTCACGGTAGTAGTTCAAATCTCGGGGGCGGGGTGTCTTTTTTTCCCAAATGTTTTCATTTCAACTTTTGTCGTTATTCTCCTGTACTGTTATTTTCAAGTGACTGACATCTGTCCTTCATTTATTGTGGAAATTAGTCAAATAAATTAAAGAACCTACGGAACGTATGAAAGCTCTTAAGGGACATCTTTTTTTTTTCTAAATCGAACTTTGTTTTTTGTTATAAAATCCAAAGTTGATTTTTGCGAGCATCAAGCTTTTTCTTTCCGAAAATCGGAGTTTGTTTTTCAAAATGAAGAGAATTTCCGAAATTGTTGATATTGGATTTTATGGAATATACGCCACCTGCCAGAGACACCAAAGACTTGCTGAGCTCCACACTTTAAAAGCAGAATCATAGTTCCACGATGATTGTCACATAGTCACGCAAGGTTCTCGTTTGCTTGTTTGTTCTTATTGTTGTCAATGTTGTTGTCTGACTTTACCACAAACTGTTTGTAGTAAATAAAGACAGAGTCGCACAGGAAATTGCCAGCCAATTCTATTCGGACGTCAAGGGTTCGAATTCAATTTTACGATCAAAAACACTACAATATTGAGAACATTGCGTGACGACCATCGTGGGACTGTGGCTAAGTTTTGTTTAGTTTTAATTGTATTGCGGAGGTTTTTACGAAATAAACATTGAAGTCACGCACTTGTCCTTGGAGTATAACATTTGCCGTGTTGATGGCATTTTGTAAAGCAAACAACAAAAAACAGTGTCATCAAATACCTTGATCTTTGCTTTTCAAGGTGTTAATATTGGCATAAAATAAAATCTTAAAGTCTAAAAAGTTGGTGTGTAATTCTTATTGGTATTGCAAACCCACTTCCAGGTGACTAACTGTTCAGTGATAATTTGAAGTGTCAATCACAGTGCAAAATTGCAGGAGGTATATTTTGCTCCTCATTTCAATTTTTAAGGGTGGTACATGTCATAACACTCATTATTCCATTTCAGTGCTTATTTGATGGCTATGCTAATTCAAATTAAGAGAGCATTGCACAGAGCAGGTACAGTCACCACGTACATAATGGTTCCCTTGATGATACCTTTTGAACTGCTGCCTGCACAGGGTTGCTTCCTACTTCCGTTATTTTTTGTTGGCAGTTCCCAGGCCAAGCTAGATGAAAAGCTCATTCCTGTGCCTCTCTTCATAACCCACCAATGCCTACTGTATTAAGTTTTGAAAGCCAAGGGAATGTCATGTATATTACGCAATTTTCTTCTCGTTTATTGTTTTGGTAATCCTAATACATGGCTCAGTATGTACATGTCACGAAGTTATGTAAACTGTACATTGTACGTAGACAACATTTCCTTCAATACAGTAATAAGCTAAACAAATTCTCTTAATAGACTCTTATGTTGGGTGGCTATACCTTTTTTTTTTTGTCTTCATGGCTATTTATTACATACACAAAAAACTGACAATCCTGTTATAGTGAAAGATAAACTTCCATAACTTTGCATGGGCAGCACTTCACCTCCAACATGGAAGCTCTAGATCGTTTATTCTACCATTCAACATACTGAAGACACATGCCTCCTACATTAAATTACCTGAATTGGCATGACCAAGAGCTGAGAAACTGAATTATATATGTAGCAAAATCATGAATAATTTTTTTAAAAAATAAACTACCCATTATTTTTCAGTTACAGGAAGGCAACATTGTGTTACCCATTTCAGAGAGGTGATTATCGTAAAAATAATAGTTGCTCAGGTGATGTTTGAGATGGATGCTCTGGTTGGTCGAGGATTACATCATATCAAGTGCTATAATCACCCTGCATCTGATCATTATAACACTGGACACTAATTTTGAAGAACGGCCACCATACATGCAGTGTTGGTGTTGATAAATTTCTGAAGAAAAATTGGAAAGAAACGCCCGTACACTAATGTATCATCACCTGAGCAATGTGTTAAACTAAAGTTATTATTAGCCTCATACACTTAATGTTGATGAATAATCCACTGGACTCTGTCATGAGAAACATTAAAAATGTTCACTAAACCTAAGTATAGAAAGACCGAGACCATGGGCACTTACCAAAAGTCAGAAATGGCCAGTCAGACTGGTCATTTTGAAAATGAATTTGTCTTTTATAGTTTTCGCTGAAAACACATCACTGCTATATATACTGTATAAAACTAGACTGCTCTGGCTGGAAAATTGATACATGGTGGAATTCTCTTTGCAACTGGGCTGGCCAGCCAGTTCTCACTAGTGGTAGGCCCCCTGAGACTAAGGTTTAGTAATCTTACATGCCACTAAACCCCAGTTCGCTTTAGTTGTACATGCCCTGGTAGGACAGGTTTGAGACCTCTCTTGTAGCATTCAACTGTATACCGGTTGCGACACACCACCATTCAGTGGAGGTAAAAGAGATGATGTACTTTTGGCATAGCACATAAAATTTTTTTGAATCGTGAAAGCCAGACAAATGTTTGCTCAGCCGCCATAGTGTTCATGTCTGGTAAAAGTTCCTTCAGTTTTGCTGGATCATACTTCTCTCTACACCCAGATCCTTATGGTTCTGTATATGGAGGCTGTCAATAATCTTGTTGATTGATAACCATGAGTTATCATATGGTGATTCAAAGGGGAGAGGCTTTTTAGCAACATTCATGCCATCTACATGACACATGTTGTCATATGCGAGGAATATCTGCCCCCAGGAGAAAGGTGACAATTGCTTTAAAATGACCAAAAGCCAGTTGATAATGATTAAAAATGCCTGGGAGGAGCTCTCTGACCTGTCCAAAGAAGAAAATGCCAATATTGTAATAAACAGAATATGATGCATTTTTAGGAAATAACAAATACG
>BLFP01001931.1:1979313-1996813 GCA_014634505.1 Montipora efflorescens
GATAATTCAAACCTTCAAGGGAAATGGAAAAAGGTTTGAGTTACTGAAAGTTGAAAAAATAAGAACCACAAATAAGGCATTAAGCAGCAACTCTTTAGGGAGATCTATACACACACAGTAATTAAAATAATGTACATACTCCTAACCAACAAGATTACAAGGCTGCTTCAAATAAATTGTTTTGCACTGCAGTACACTGCTTGTTTTGTCAAACATTTACAGAGATGGTTTGAGTTATGGAGAGTGAAAATACATAGAGAATGACCTGAAGTGAAACGAAAACAGATTTGAGTTCGTGGGCGGTTCGAATTACTGTGGGTGCAAGTTACCGAAGGTAAAATTGCAGTGAATGTATGACGGAAATCCAGAGAAAAGCAATCAATCAAGTTAGTGTGAGGTTAGAGTTAGCGAGGGTTTGAGTTATCAGGAGTTAACTGTATTTTAAGTATAGAATAACAAACACATTCCTGCAACATTCTTGTTGATTGCATGGTATAAACCTTGGTAGAGGTGAGCTCCTCCCACCGATGCAGACTGACAATATCAACTCCAAATGAAAATTAAGGGGTTTAGACGAATGGATGCCACAGACCACAATAAATTCCATTTTGGCTTGGGAATTTCACACCTCACTAGGCAATATGGTTGGTGTTGGTGAAAATTTACCATTATAGGGAAAGGAAGAAACCAAAATGCATGCTAAATTTGAAACATCAACAATGTGGTAAACATGTAAGGTTTTACATCAACTGTTCAGAGCATTTTAACCTTGCAAGGAGATTACTGCATGCCTGTTGGTCAGGTGATTACAGTAAATCATTAACTATGTATGCTAGCCTTTGTATCATGACCACAAGCTTTCAAAAATGATGAAAGTTTATGGTGTAATTTATTATTTTCAAGCATCTTGATTCGAATAGGTGGAGTCACCCTGGAAAAAAAAAAAAGGCAAATGATGTTGGACACGTTACCAGCCATATATAACGACTATTTTGCTGAAAAGTCACAAGCCCTACTGTAGCCTCCTCCCTATAACTGGGCTTCTCCCAGGATGTGGAAAAAATAAAAGATTATGTGCAGAACTTTGGCCATATTATGCATAAACATGCATTGATTATGCAGAAATTACACTGCATTATGCAGAAATTTAAACAATGTATAAAACAAATAAGTAGGCCCGTTCAATGTATTTGCGTGCTTATGGTACAATAGCCTGCGCTCGCAGACATATTTCCAGTTGTCGCTTCTCTCCGCCCGAAAAATAACGACTGCGAAAACGACTCCACAAACGATTTCCATGACGTCATTCCTTTTGTCTTCTGGTTGACCAATTATGTGACGTTTAAGAATGGATCAGATTCCCGCGCACATGGAAAGACGTTAGCAATGGAAAAGTTATGGATGTAACTCCAAAGAATTTGTCAAAATCCGAAGAGTTTTGCTTTTTATGTAAAGACAATTTTTCGCTTCCAAAATCTAAGATAAACGTATTGGGGAAAAGTGCACTGGATATTCCCTCTTTAATCCTCAAGGCAACAAAAGAAGATGTAAATGTTTACGTCGAGAGGGAAAGGTTTTACATCTGCCGGATGAAGTGTTACAATCAGCTCGTACGGTATCAAAATGCTCTTCAACTGACTATCAATCAATGCAAAGTTGGAAAAGAAATCTTCAGGAACGAGAAAAGATGCGCTTGTTTAATGGACTAGAAGAAATCCGCTTTATTGATTTGTTTCTTTGAATTTCTTGTATCAGATAACACGCTTGATCGCGATTGCTACACTAGCGAAATTATACTTCTACCCCACCAAAAACTAAACACAATATAATAATCTTATAGCATTGGTTTTTTTAAAATAGAATGTTTCAATGAGAAAACATTATATTAAGCGAAATTGCATCACGATCTTGATAGAACATGCAGCTGCATATGCATGAATCAGTTTAAATCATCGCAGAACTATCACACAACACATTCTCGGACATTATAAAACTCTGAAATAACAATCGATATTCAGTCCAAACCAAAATTGTTTGTATGTGTTTTTCAGTGAGCTTCGATGGCTAGTTCGCCGCGTTGTTTCCTTTCAAGTTGCCTTGCACTTGAGCGAGAGAGGTACTGACTACAGAGAGTATAATCAGTTGAACATTTGCACATCTCTGTATCGCTGCCTTATCTATTTTGAAATCTCCGTTTGTTATTTTTTGTTGACCTTTTGTGAAGTGGTGACCTTTGGTCTTGAATTCCTGCGTTGTCGAACTAAGAGCCACTCCAAATGTCATCAAATTCATTGTGCCCGGTGCTTTTGGTTCATGTTGTTGTTCATGTTGTTAAAAGCTGCAAGACAGTTAAAAAGCCATTCACATAATTTCGTCTGGCATTCTCGGGTTTACAACTGCTTGCCGGCACGTTATATTATGGATTTTCATTACGCTTGTCATTGAATCGTTTTTGGTCGCGTCAAATTTTATTTTGAAATTTCAGCTTACATGACACGGCTGTGTGTGAAAAAATCCGAAAATATAAACCTTTGTTTTTAATATGAGGCCGCAACCCGAACTTTGTGTAGCCAGACAACGAGACTGTGTTTTATTTTGTGACATTACTTTTCGAATGCATCATTAAACCTTTTGTGATGCAAATACTTCGGAAAGTTAATGACTTTGGTCAACGTGTTTGCGTTGAAAATGCGCTACTGTAAGTCACTACATAAAAATATTGTTCACCAGAGTTATAATTTATCAATAGCTGATTCTTTTTCTAATTCTAACAAAACCAATATTCAACCAATATATAATATATAACCAATATTCAAGACTCACTGTTAATTCAATACATGTGGTTAGCGGATTCACTTGGTCTTTCATTAAGCTAACTAATGGTGAAACGATGACAACTACGTTTCGTTCACGTTCAGGTTGCAGCGAAGAGAACACTTCGGGCAATCCCTGAAATATCAAGGACTTTCCAAACCCGGTAGGTAAGTTCACGAATACATCCTTTTTATCTAGGACAATGGATCTTATAGCCTCCTCTTGTTGCCGATTAAGCCTCTGGATTCCAAATCTCTCGCAAACTTTTCTAAACGCTGACTGCAAGCAAGACTCGACATCTTCCGCCATTTTCTTTTACACACGCACTCGTATGCCTCATGCGCAACACGCATGTTTATTTCTGGATTTTTATGAACTCGATTGTGATTGGTTCCAAAAAAATGATGTCATAGAAATCGTTTTGTGGAGTGGTTTCCACAGACGTTACTTTTCGGGCGGAGAGATGCGACAACCAGAAATACGTCTGCGAGCGCAGGCTAATGGTACAAATCGGGACTCGAAATTGCAACCATTGAATTTTTTCCCTTTCAGTTTCAGTATCTGGAGGAGTTGCCAATTTGTGACCAGCTTTCATCGTTGAAATAAAAGAGTTTTAACAATGCACTTGGCATTTTGCTGAAACTTTTGCTAAAATAAATAAAGTGATAAAAAACTGTTTTGTTTCTTGGCATGAATTTTGTTTCAATTTGGAGATGTGGAGCAAAATTGTGATGTGGCTGAACGATCCATTACCTCGATCATTCACCATTTTCAGTGGTTTTTTACAAACATGTCAGGGATGTCAATAAGTTTTTAAGCAGCCGTTTCATTAAAGGTGTCACCCGTTTCATATATTTATGAGGCCAACTGCCTCTGGAAGTGCTTTTTCCTCTCTTCTGACGCATGAAAAGGAAATTCTATTCAGTGATAACAACCCTCACTTTGCATATTAATTGACTTTAAATACATACTTTAATCAGTTTCATACACCTCACTTCACAAAGATTACATAAATAAAGTCAATATTAATTTCCAAAAAAACTTGGGTGTTTCTTTAATTCTTCAGTTATCTTCCGAACACTATAGTTTACCAATAATGTTCATGTCATTCCCAAGAAATTCATTCATTTAAAAGGAATTGCATCATTCTTGGAATGGTGTACAACCTGTTCCCAGTTCGGACACCATTTTTTCCCTGAACGTGACTCATCAACATTACAACAAAGCAGAACATAGTTTTGTTTCAAAGCACTTCTAGAGTGTGTTAATCACAGTTTGTTTTCAACGACTTGCTTGAAAAAACCTGAAATGAAAATATACCATAAAGTTTGAAATATATTTTAGTCATCTTCATCCTCACTGTCAGAGCCCTCAAATGAGCACATGTTGACAAGCAGCTTCTTGAAGACTTAATTTGTAGTGGTGTAAAAATCTCGTCTACAGTGCATTCAGACATCGAGCTCAAGTTTCAAGATGATTTAGTAATTCAACTACATGTACCAGTACTTCAATAAAATTATTATACTTTGGGTGTAAAGAAAAAAACTCGTAAAAAAAATAACCTTCCAAAACAAGGACACAAGAAATAATTTTGCATTTCAAATAATTATAACACCTTACGCTGGTTCAATTTGTTGTGTCCACTATACTATCAAAAGCAATAAGCCAAGTACAAGTGGCAGCTACATGTAGGAGACAATATTATTAGAAGGAACATACTTACGCCAAAGCACATTGATATTCAAAAAGCTTTCTGTCCACAAAACAAACATCGCTAGCCTTGACTAATGGTCTCTGGCTTTCATAAAGGAACCATCATTTCACTTTATTACCATACTGGTTGTAATTGTAATTTAGTTTGCAGTGGTCGCAGCACAAGGAAAATTTAACACCAGGAACCTTTCCTCGCAAACCATAAATTGTGACATCACAGGGCTTGTTGTGCCCTGCCAACACTTGGTTACAGGCAACACACAAAGAAACAGGTGGAGTCAACAAAACAGAAAATCCAGTCGAGTACACATTTTCCACATAATTCTTTGGAATGCCAGTGTTAACAGCAGAACATGCTTCATAGAGAAAGGAAACCTAGGATAAAAAACCTAGGGAATAAGCATGCAACACAAGTGACCTCATGCACATACAGTGCAGAGATTGGCAAACAATCTTCTTAAAATGCCCACATCCCCAGCTAACCCTAACTCCTGTACAAAAGAACACACAAAAGAAGACCTGATTCTATCAATTCTCTAAACGGACACGTCGTACCATTCGGTATAGTCGACTAGGAAAAATAGTTAAAAGGGAACCTTACACTGCTACGTTAATCTGACTTTAAACTGAAGAATGTCATGTTTACAATCAAGTTTGTTTGAAATTTTCACTCTTAAACTTACTGAACACTGCCATCATTAATCGCTGTGGTGTTATAGTTCCCCTCTCGTTCTGACAGAAAGAGCACTTAGGCTTAATCAGTAAATGAGTGATATATTCATCACACAAATCTTGTCAAAACTGTGGTTAACCGAACCGTAAAATGAAAGCTGAAATTTAAAAAGAGTGCTTAGGCGTTAGTACAATCACTAAAACTAGTGCTTAGGCTTAATCAGTAAACGAGTGCTATATTCTTCGCACCATCTTGCAAACAAGTCTAGTTAACAATAACTGTAAAATGAAAGCTAACATTTTAAGAGTACTTAGGTAAACGAGTGCCATATTATTCGCACCATCTAGTCAAAAAGTCTGGTTTACAGTAACCGTAAAATGAAAGCTAAAGTTCTAAAAGAGCGCTTAGGCTTAATCAGTAAACGAGTGCTATATTCATCAGACGATCTCATACAAAGTGTAGTTAACCAAACCGTAAATTAAAAGCTAAAAGTTTAAAAGAGTGCTTCGACCTAATCACTGAAACAAGTGCTATATTCTTCAGATGATCTCATAAAAAGTGCAGTTAACGTGAGAGCGAAGAGTGCTTAGGCCATAAGTGATTAGCCATCAAGGTGCATACACTCCTTCTTCTTGACTGGCGAGCCGCCGAGCCGTGGAGCCGCATACACTCATCATTGTTCTTCTTGACTGGCGAGCCGTCAAGCCGCATACACCCATTCTTCTTGCCTGGCGAGACGTCGAGCCGTTCTATCGAAAATGTAATCGTAAGTGGCCCTGTATTCTGTAGTTGTGCCTACCTTTTTCTTCACTCTCTACGTAGCCACATAGCCACACTTTTAAAGATCACTTTTGGATTTGTGGGGTATTCAGCAGTTGAGCCAAAACGAATTGTAAGACCTTAATTATTACACGAACAATTAAATGAAAAACTGGAAACTCGCGCTAAAGCACACTGGAAGTCGAAAAGCTTGCTCTCAACAAAGCAGACATCGCTGGCCTCCACTAAAGGTCTGATGTCTTTGTACAGGCTTCAATCCTTCGTCCTGTTCCCATATCTGTCATAATTATAGTTAATTTTGTAACGATCGCAATGCAAGGAGAACTTCAGGCCCACTGCCTTTCCACCGAGTCCGTAAACAGCAACATCACAGGCCCTGTTGTGTTCGGTTAGCACGTGGCCGCAGACTAAACAGGCACCAGTCGGAGGAGTCTACAAAATGGGTAAACCAATTGAGGAGAGGTCCGCCTTAGAAGAAGAGCCCCTTTTCAGTACAGAAAAGGCCTCATAAATAAAAGAAAAAATTACATCCAGTGAGTTAACTTACCGAACGTTTGGTAACATCGACATAAAGATATTCAAAAGCTTTTACGTACCAGTACAGTAAGGGGCCCATTTCTCGGCCACTTTTTGTTCAATGTTTATTTTTCTCGCCAGAAGTGAATCTGAATAAAAAGCAATTGCTTCCAAAGGTAGCATGATCCCTTTTTCTTTCATCCCAGCCGAGTTTTGAGTTTACAGCTACTATATACTGTGAGCAAGTCGAGGTGACGCGAATGTAGGTGAATTTGGTTTCCCCGAAAACTTGTTTGTTTACGGCCACTTGAATTACATGGTCTAATTCAAGTTTACCTTATTGGTACTAATTTTTGCGGGCACTTAATTTCGCGAAAAAAAGGTTTTGGGTGCAAAACTATTTTCTTAGGGAATTAATTTTCGCGAAAATGAAAAAGCAAACATATTTCGAGAATTTTATTATTATTTTACACTTCTTATTGCTGAAAATCATCAACTCAGAACAAAACCAAATTAAACTATAGAAACTGCATCTGTACCATTAGGCATAGTCAAAGACATCGTCATCATGCTTAACGTTCTTTGCAATTGCATACATATTTACGGTGTACCTTGGTACCATTGGCATAAAGTTTTGGGCCTCTATTCAATTTCTAGGGCGAGCTCAATGTCAGTGAATGGGTCTTCTTGAGGGAGATCCGTTTGTCCATCTAAGAGGTCAGAGATCCCGGCTTTCTCCCATCCTTTCGCGATGAGTCGCACACACACAGGACTAGTCAGGTGGTTGTAAAGGTCCACCAACCAGGCGGCATGAAATGGTTTTAGGACTGTTGGTCTCAGATCGACGTTAACATCAGTGCTGTCGCCTCCTGATTCTATTTGCTGCTTTACTTCGTTTGAGTACCATGCCGTAAACTTGTCCTTCATAAATCTCTTGGCCTTGCCATTGACGGTGAGGTCCAGAGGCTGAAAGAAATGGGTCATGTTGGCGGGCACCGACACAATTAATATTTAGCAATGCCAATTTCTTCGAAACCTTTGCGGTTTTTTGGCCTTTAAACACATCCCAGATCAGCAGAGCTTTTTGAGTCGGTGCCAGTTCGAGCTCCTTTCTTTTCCTCTCGACATAGGGGGCAATTACTTTATCTATCAAGGTTAGAGTTTCATGTTCACTAGAGTAATGTTTCGGATTCTGGGGAATTTAAAACCTCTTGGTTGGCTGGCTGGCTGTTGTTTTTCCTTGGTATATGACTTGCATGGGTAAGAATTCTCCTGATAAAGTGATGACAAAGGTGAGAGTTGTGATGTTTCTCTTATCAGTCAGACCTTTAATTGGAACTGACGAGGAATTTCTTGCAGCCATCACATCATTCTCCTGACGGAAACATACGAGCAAGGAGTTTGATCCGCATGTAACACCAACTCAGGAGGAATCTTGTTCTCTGTCATCAACTTGTTAATGTCCGTGAGAAATGTAAGCTTACATTCTTCAAACATTCCTCTGGGAACTGGAGGACGAGTGGTTGTACCCGCTCGGCGAGTAAAATTGGAACGCCTGTAAATGGACTTCACCCAAGTCACTGTAGGCTCAAATTCTCTTAAATATGGCGTCTTATTACAATCAACAAGCGCCAACGCTGTTTCCTTCACAACGCAGAAACTAACTACTCCACCTCTGCTTCTAATGCTCTTAAGAAGAGAGATTTATTTGCTGTCGAGGTCACAGAGTATTGGTGGCCGCCCACAGGTGTCACTAGGGATAGCAGTGATAGTCACACCTTTGTTACCTTTTTTCTTCTCCTTGCGTAGTCTCTTCTCATAAGCCTGCTTGAAAGTTCTTACAGTACTTTCCTTTAATGTTGGGAGTTCCTCTTTGAAATGATTGATGGCTTTCAAATTACCATTCTCACTGGCATATTTCCCGATCTTGCCCCGTGTTTCAGCCGAATAGTGGTATTATCCACGTTTTCGTGCTGCTGAAGTAGCCAAGGAACCGTCAGTTGAGTGAGGATTCGCCAAGCTTGCAATAGACGATTCCACAGCATGATATTTGACATTGCCCAAAGAAGTGCTTTCTTGGCTTGGAAAGTAGGCCGGAGCTAACTGAATTTCAACAATTTCCAGATCTTCAGAGGCATCAGAATTGTTTGGACGTTCTGTTATGTTTTTCTTTTGAACTGTGAAACTACAACGAAACAAGGACATTTCACCAAAGAAACTTAAATTAGAACGTGGCCGTCTTCGCAGCACTTTCTTGTTGTTGGTTCAACAATCTCAGTTTACAGATACGTGTTAGCTGTCACAATAGGGAGCTTAAGCACCGACGACAAATGATAGGACGACGACCGCTGGAAGTAAAATCGTGATGCTTTGAATGAATTGCACATGTCAGTCTCAGTCAAGGCGTCGTTGTGCATACATCGATGACAGAATTTTGAGTGAGTTGGCGTTCTCCCGAAAACGTAAGTAAGTTAACCCGTTTAAACTCGAGAAAACTCAGTGTTTTTTTTCCAGGAAACTCGAGAAAACTCAGTGTTTTTTTTCCAGGAAATCAAACATGGCTTCTTCTCAAGACACTACGAAGGAAGGGTAAGTATTAGGGCTTTGCAGAGGCAAAAACTCGGTACTTTGCCAATAACTTACATCAGCTATTATTAATGAAGTAAAAGGTTGCTAAAAATTTGGCCCTAAAGTTCTATTTTTCTGTCATCATGTGTCATGAAGTTCTTGTCTCGGAACTGTTTAATTTCAAACCGAGGAGGCCAGAAAGGGGAAATGTTTGGGACGCTATTGCCCAGCGGCTGAATGCCATTGACCAGCCAAAGTTCAGAGTATCCGCCAGAGCCGTCCGTGACAGGTACTCTATCTTGACTGCAAAGCAAGCCCAAAAATTAAGGGACGAGGAGAAAGCGTCAGGAATTCATGTGGAAATATCAGAACTGGATAGTTTACTGGAAGAAATGTTAGAGAGAGAAAAGGATGGTAAAGCTAAAATTGAGTCGCAGGATCTTGACAAAAATAGAAAGGCAAGAAAGGAAAAGGCAGCAGCAGAAGAAGTGAGGAAACAAGCAATGGAAAGAATGGCTGTTACTAAAAAAAGGGAGAATGATGAATCGGATAGAGGCAATGGAAAGAAGAAGGTAAGAAGAAGCACAAGTGATACAATTGATTATCTAAAGGAAAAATCAGCAAAAGATCATGATTTGAAAGAAAAGGAACTTGAACTGGGGAAAAGGGAATTGGAACTTGCTGCAGATAAACAAGCTCAAGCTGCTCTGCAACAAGACAGTATGATGCGTGCTTTCATGAGTCATGCAGGAGCAACAACAAAGCTTGCAAGCAATGCTTATTACACAGCAGCAACAGCAGAACAAAATCTTGATGGCTTTAATGGAGAATAAGAAAAAGGAATAAAAGTTCCAGTGGAACACCTGTTAATGGCACCATCAAAAGATGTTGAGTTTTTATAGTTTGTGAATATGTTGTTTGAATTGTAAAGCCTGGCAGGCACAAAAAGGGGAGAGCAGGGTGGGGCAGGGGGGTATATAAGAGAAAAGGGGGAGGCACACCTGGTGCAAGAACCCATTTTTGCATTGTGCCCAACAAATGTTTTGTGGTCTAATCACATTGGCCGGTCAATTAAACTGTCAACCAATAAGAACAAGGTTTTACACACCTCTTGGTTATGTAACCAAGGAATTTTTGTTTACCAAAAATCGGTAAATAGTGCAAAATCCCAATGACAAGCCCTATAGGCTTATACAATGTTTTATGAACAGCGCTGGGTGGGGGTGTTGGAAATCTGACCTTGGTATAACCATGACTTGGTTTGAAAATGTTAATTATGGGTCTCAGCAAATCAAAATTTTTCGACCGCAGAAATGAACAGAAGGTCGTTCTTATGGCAGGTGTACCTTTCCTCTCCCTATCTGCTCTTCCTTTTCATTGCCCTCCCAATTTCATTTCGACACCTATTTTGAAGGGTACTGTTTTGACTGTTTTGTAATTCCACAATACACTATATCTAAATGTGCTGTACATCCAGGGACATTTGGAAAACAATAGTCTTAATCATTCTTTTTGGGCAGAGGGGGGTTGGGTTAGTAGAGTGTACAATGAGGGCTGGATTCTCAACCATTCAAATGGATTGTCTTTGGCAGTGTTTTCTCTAGGTAGTTGCTTAGAAAAACTTATAACGAAGGAAGAAAAACAAATGAAACTGACTAGATTTTTATTTTCACGACGTTTCGAAGTCATCATAACTCCATTATCAAGTGAAAAATAAATACAAGTGCTAGAGTTTAAATAGATGGAAAGCATAATTTGCATACTAGGTGTTGTAAAGAATGTTATACAAATAACTTTGCCTTGATCGAGTCACTTTGGACATTTAGAGATGGTGACAATCCCCCAATGTATAGCATTTCATAAATGAAACAGTCATGAAGATTGAAAAAAACGTTTTCAAGTCGAGTACATTCTTCAGTAAAAAACAACCAAAAGGATGACAGTCGATAGGCGTGCTCAAGCATAGTTCGTACTAGGTACTTTTCTCTAGGTACTTTTTATTTAATTTCAATTTTTTTTTTTTTTTTCTTGGAGGGAGGTTATTTTTTTTTGTCAGCTAGTAAAAAAAAGCATAATTTGCCCTCAGTAACAGGAACTATTCTACAGCCCGGCCTGCATTGGCTATTAGTGGTTTCAGAAATGTTGTAAGCTATTAATATGATATTTAACCATTACACTTAGGTTGAACTATGATAAAGGTCTTGTCTTGCATTTGCTCTTTATAAAATATTTGAATATTTGAACTGATAATATGACTGTGTACAAAATCGGATAGCCATGGGAGTACATTTTAAACTACCAAACAACTTTAGATTTGTGGCTACAGTGTGTATACTTGTGGCAAGTTTAGTGAAAAACCAAGTTAAATGAGTTCTTTTGGGAAAAAAATTTCTTGTACAGGTCAGTTAAGTTTATTTATTACTTTAGTGAACTTATTCAGTTTCAGAACTTTGTTATTGATGTTGAACTCATGTCAAAATGGACATGTTCATTGCATTGTCTATGTTTTTATAGTTGTAGCAACTGAACAGAAGTCAAGAAAACTCTTGTGCTTTGAATGTTGTTCCTTACCCTTCATCCTCTATTGTTGGGAGAGCAAGCCAAGAAGGCTCACATACTTTTTTTGTTATTTTAATACCAAGCGGTGGGGCTGTCAGATTTTTTACAGCAAGGTGAAAAAAAATAAGGATCGCCTAGCTGTAAAAAATCTGACAGCCCCACTGCTCCAGGACCAGACAATATAATGACTTTAAACCAACAAGAGAACAAAATGTTTATGTACATATATGTCCATATGTAGGGTTTATACAAAGTACAAGTTCATCCTACAGTATCACAATATTTAAGAAAAGTACTCTTCAAGGCTTGGTGGGCTGAGATAAAAAAACTTAGATGTCTGGTTTTCATACAGACAGGTGAGAGCATTCCTGAGAAGAACAGAAACAACATACATTTTCCCCACACTACTAAGCATTAGCTTCAAATTCCATGACCTTAAAGGAGGTTACAACATCGCCAAACATCCACTCTACAGAACTTCTTACGGCGCTCATTGCAGCATTATATTGTTCCGTCTGGTGAGTGAGAATACCAAACATGAATGGACCTTGTAGGTGGATTCTTAATGGTAGGCAGGATCTCCATAGAGACAGAGGGGCTGGCCTGCAGGATTAAATGCAAAGTGCTCAAGGCTGTCCAGCAACCTTGAATCAGTCAACACACCAGCGTCATGTCTCCTCCCCTCTAAAGACATAGTGTAAAGGACCCCAGAACGAGACTCATCTATTTCCATAGTGATGACAAGTGATTCTTTCTGATTCGCTTATTTTAATTACCTAGTGTTACATCATTAGCCACCCGTGGAAATATTTAGTACAAATAGCGGCATCTTGCCACTAGCTTTTAGTCCTCGTTAGTTTTTACTTTGATTGGAGCGCCTTCAATAGTAATAGAAGTTCATTAACTCACCCTTGGCCCTTGAGTTCAAGCGGGAACCGATGTGTAAGTGCAATTACTTTAATACCTTTGTTTTTTAAGCACTTGTCTCAGACAATAGTTTTCTAGTGCAAATAGTACGTGGTTCCCTCCATGTGTGGAATTCAAGTCAAGCACGTGACATCGCCCTAGCCTTTGTTTCTTCGAGCATTAAATTCAAAATACAGTTAGTTCCCTTTTGTGTTCGTAGACATTTCCAGTATTTTGGTTTCATTCTCCTGCTTTATGCTTCGCTTGTCATAGCACTTCCGCAAGCAGTGCTAAAATTTAACCACGTGTTCGTAATTTTTTTTAAATAGTAGTTTGTCTTCGCCGTTATCTATGTTTCTTTTCATATGCCATTCGACTTAGTACGAGTACCTTGATTTGATTAGTCTCAATTTCTGTCTATTTTGCTTGTTTATTCGTAGTTTAGCTGCTTGTTAGCTTGTCCTCGTTAAACTATGATTGGAATGTGTACTCATCTTACACTTTCGTGATCATTTGTTATCTTGGTAATCTGCAAATATTTAGTAATTAGTTTGTATAATTTCGCATTGTCTTTCAGTTTACATTCGATTATCATTCCTGACTTTACTCGACTAGTAAAGCATTCCCGCTCACTACGTTCATCGCGACAAGTTGTTTAGTTGGTGACCTTTGGCTCTTCAACAGTCGCCGTGAGCCTGACGCTACACATAGAACAGGTTTTGAGAGAGGATCATAAAAAAATACATTAATTTAGAAATTTCTAATCAATTTTAATTACAAATTATACCAAACTGACTAATCTAAATAAAGTATATAATAATTGTTGATAGTACAATTTGTATGACAGAATAATATTGATAAATAGTATTACAAATAGTAGTTCAAATAATAATAATAATAATAATAATAAAGTTTTTATAGAAATCAGTTTTTCCTAAACAGACTGAAACCAGACATAAATAGGTGATGTATAGAGAGACAACTGGTAAGTTAATATTTTTTTCCCTTACCAACTGGGCCATAAAGGTTTCCAATTAGACCATTAGGTAGTGCAACGCTTTGAAACTTTAACGCATGCACTCTTTTGTGGCCATTGAAAACTGTGCGCTGGTTTGCTCCTGGACGTGTTATAGGCCGAACAGTTCCATCAATGAATCCAAAGCAATTTGGTAAAGGAAAACCCTTGGATACAATTGTATCGACGTACGTCTGAAGTTTAACTGGACTTAAAATGTTGTGGTTCCATTGTGTAACCCTGTGGGCATGATGACTGTATACGTGGTCCACCAGCTGGTTTGTTACCATGCTGATAATTGGTACTGGTTTAGGAAACCTTTGTATCATATCTCCATATCTACATGGATAGGACAATCGCCTTAAAAGAATACAGAGACCCTCGACACCATCACAAATAGATCTAAACAACAACAACAACAACAATAATTTCAAATTGTTAATAAAGGTAAGCTTATATTTGACACAAGTACAAATAAATAATCATTTTCATTGCTTCAGTTTTTGAAAAAGAGGGTTAAAAAAGGTACTTCCAACTTTGCTTGTTTAATAGTTACCTTTGTTCGCATTCAATGATAGCAGGAATTTGAACGACATCCGAAAGAGCCACTATATCTCTCTTTCTAAATCTGAATTCAGCCAAGCACTCAGATTCATCGACTTCTTCAAGGTCAAAATCAGGGTAATCGTGGTACGGAAAATCTGGGTTTCTCGAAAAATATTGCTCATACAGTAATATGAATTCTTCATCATCAATCACACCATAATTTTGCATGAGGAGAAGAAAAGACCGCATATCTCTAAACGACGAGATATTCGAAAGAGATGTTTAAGGCAGGCGTCGCTTGGGGCCTTTGCTGAAGTGTTTATTTTTCTGGCCGAGAACAAAGCCCGCTACCCAGTCTTTTACAGACATGACATCATAATTTCATCGTCGTCGGTGCTTAAGCTCCCTTATGCAATGAACTGCAGCAAACACACCAGATTACAATGGCGAGCAGAGATCACAGTGGGTCTGTCACTTATTCGTCCGATTGTTGGAGAGCAATTCAAATGCTGCTACGAGAGAAATAACTGTTACGATCGCTATGCTATTGCCGCGACCAAGCTCCTTCGAGGCCGTCTTGCCGACTCTACAGTTGGTGACTTGCCCAGAGAAATTTCCAGAGCAACACGCTTTTTCCTACTCAGAGGAGGGTTTGTTTGCGCTAAAGTCATCGACAAGAACCACAGAAGATCTCCCCTAGTGCAAGGAGGATTGGAAATTCTGGTACAATTTACAGGTGGATCTTACCGAAAGGAACAAGGCAATACTTGAAAAGTATAAACAGATTGTTGTTTCAAATTACAAAGAACCCGGGATGGATGGCAATTTTGATGACTGTGCAAAAGAGGTGCTGAAAGAACTTGAAGATGACAATAGCGATACAGATGAAGAGGTTCAAAGCAACACAGATAGTGAAATTTGATTGTTAAACTGTTTTCTTCATCTTTTCTTCTTCATCACTGTTTTCTTCACACATTATACTTAGGCGTGTTTCTTCATGAAATTGAGAAAGCTAGAAATATAGGAGGGTATTAAATTTTGCGACATTAAATTTCGCGGGAATTTTTTTTCGCGTCGCTTTAAGTTCACAATTGTTTTTAAATCGGAAAGTTAAAGCGACGCAAAAATTAATACCAATAAGGTATATTTTATCCATACAGGACGCCCAAAATGAGCCAATTCTTGGCATAAAGAATGTAGAGTGATAAACTTTTGCTGGTCTGTTTTATTATTGGACCTAAAATTCCATAGTACTTTTGCGTATTTGCCTATTCTCGGCCACCCTGCTCGCCGTCGACAGCACTAAAAAGCGCTCATAGTTTTGCATGGAGTTTTCTTGTCAAATCATTTGTAAAAGTAAAGCTGTAATGGGGTGGCATGTTCTGACAGTAGACCTATATGAATTAAAACTATGAGTTCTTGCTTACCAAACTCCGTTTTGAAATACCCAACCTTTTTTTAGCCTTGCTTGACTGCATTTAATAGAAAAACTAGGTGTGCAAAAACTTTCTTTTTCTAACATGAGACAAAGCTCGTTAAGGATACTCTGCGAGCGAAATATCAAACAAAAGCCGTATTAGTGACTTAAATACATGGTGATAAAGCGTTGTTTATTCTGATGAATCGAGTGCACTCTTTTGTGGCCGAAAACTGGGCTTGGTGGTGCGCAGCTAACTGGGTCCATGAACAAAGCATCCATTTTCATTATTACTCAGGAGAAAACAGCGTTGAGAAGTCGATAGCTTTACATGTGTAAACTCAATGCTGAAGCTAGTTGTCTGTGAAAATTCAAATCCTTACAGCTATTCCAAGATGAGAAATACAAGTTTACGTTTTTTGTGGCCGAGAACTGGGTCCCATACTGTATAATGAAGAACGATGGAGACAACAAATGTGCCTATGTTGTTTAAATCGTATGACCCATTTATACATAATTTACCCGGAGTGACTCACCTCTTCAACGGAAAGTCCTGTCAACTTGGCCATGTTTGCGGCATGAAGCAACTCCTGAAGGGCAGACAGCTCAGCAAGATTCGAAGAGACAAACGAGAGCAGTTCTTGCTCATAATTTGCCGTTAGAAAAGCTTTTATAACTTTAGGCAGAAGCCTTAAACTGTCCAAAGTCAGCTTTGAAGAGCACAGTGTTCTGAAGGCTCCAAGAGGAGCATCCTCAGTTGCCAAAGATTCTTCCACCTCTATGGGGATCTCATCGACAAAGCCAGAAGGGTCGCCAAAACGCTTGACAGCTTTCCGTGGTGGCATCGATTTTTCTTAACTTAGCTTGATATATAAATTTATATACAAAAAATACTAAGCAAGACAAAACCTGTATTTACAGTTAAAAAGAGAACTATATTTACAATTTATACAATGAAGGGAGACAAAACTGAATTAATCGAATGTTGCAAAATGTATGTTCCACACTGTGTGACGTTTCTGACGAGTTACAAAATTCTCCCTTGTTTTCCAGGGGCCGGTTCCTGAAAGGTGTAATAACTCCATTCCTGAAAGGAGGAATAAATTATACTAAGTATAACATTCTGGAAATAAAGATATTCCTGCAATAGGGCACATTTATCCCTGGAATGGAGTTATTACACCTTTCAGGAACCAACATTTAACGGCTTCTTCGCCTCTGCGCGAAGTTCGTCAATGAAACTTTCAGCAGGAACGTGTTTGCGGCCTTAGACATAAGTTAACGTTTTTCTTTTATACTTAGTATTCACAAGAAACAATTTAACTCGTAAAAAATGCGATCAATTGATAATCTGAATAACCGGTAAAACCATGTTCTCCATGTGGTCTGAGGAATGTGATGGTTGAATGGACGTTCGGTCAGCGGAGTGATTTTGTGATTTGTGATGCCTCACAAAAAGTAAGCGCCCCACATGAACATTATCCGATACTGTACCCTACATGTATGTTTACACATTTAACTTTAAAGGCGCTACCGGTTTTCAGCAGTATGTAAACATAGGGCTCAGTTTGGTCCTCTCTAGGCGGATGGTACAATCTCTTATTATCGTCCTGCTTTGTTCTCTCCAACTCTGTGATTGTCTTCAGAATTAAACCAGTCACATCAATATTTTCATAGAACTGTGAAACTCTCACGGTCTTTTTTACGTCTCTCTATGATATAGTGGACGACTTTCTCCGACAGGATAACAGTAGTTGTATCTATGTCTTTCATCATGGTTGCAAATCATGATGATCAGTTTTTCAAGCCTATTTATTATAGCATAAGATATGAGAGGTATTTGAAAAAACAATTGAACTGATGTACTTTTGCGTCATAAAAATCCCTTTTACAACTCCTTGGAGGTTTTAAGGTAAATAAGAGCGGCAATGCTGCTTTTACAACTCTTCGGCTCTCTGGAGGTACAATAAAATTCAACCCGCATGATTAATCT
>BLFP01001931.1:2019393-2024393 GCA_014634505.1 Montipora efflorescens
TTAAAGAAGTGTACATCTGCAATACTCACCTTCTCAATTTGGTCTTTTCTTCGAGTCATTAACGCCTTTGCTAGACTCGATTTGGTCACTTGTATTCGTAAAGTAATTCTTTCTCCATGATTGAAACCCTGCAAAATTTGATAATAGAGTTTTTAAGAGCTACAATAAAAGGGGAGAATTATTAAAGGTACAAGTTTCGAGGACAATGCTATGAACTGGAAATGTGTTTCCAGAGAATAAATTCCTGAATCTACCTAACTCTAAATCTTTAAATTTACTTTTACAAAGTGTCACTTCTGGTATTGTAGGTTAAATTTCTTTGAGTGCAATGTGACTTAATGTAGGTTCAATAAAATTGTGAAATTCTACCATAAAACATTTTGTGGGTTGATTTCTTTGAAATAAAACCCCAGTTGAAGGTATATAGAGTTCCACTGTACAAAAAACCATTGAGAATAATCAGAAAGGTGTACTCAAACTCAAGTTCTAATGTTATGCGATTCAGCGCTCCCATCTGATTGCATAATCCTCCATTCATCAAAATCACATAATTTGGATAAAATTGAAAGCACATTGCAATTTTTCCACCAGTACTTTTCTTATCAGTTGAGGTTGATTTACAAGATTCTTCTTATTTCCCTACTCCTTAGCACATGCCCTTTAACTGTAAGAGCTACACTTATTTGACATAACAAAACAGTTGTCATGTAATGATTAAAAAGAAAATAAAGTAGCTGTTAAAAGCAGTGCCTTAAAGAGGTCCTTAAAGTCATTTTGCGATTTCCTGGCTGGCTTAAAATACATGTGCATTTGTTCCATCTTGAATACCCTAAAAAAAGCAACATGCCAATTTACAACCCTGAACAAGAGAATGAGCATGCTCGTCCTTTTCAACATCTAAACATGTTTCGGCATTAGAAAACTATAGATTTGGAAAAGAGTCACTGTAGCCTTAGTTTGCTTGGAGGTGGTGCTTTTAAGACAAGATTCGCTGAAATAAAATTGAGCAAGCACAGGAGCTTGAGATTGTCAATATTGATGGGTGTAAATCGTTAACTGCTTTAGATTTTAGGTTTCATATTGTCACATATTAATATTCCCATTAGCTATTGTGACGGCTTTCATGTATATGGGGACCTTATATAACTGAAAAAAACTATGTAAATGAAGGACTTACCTTTCAATTTGACCCTCAGGCTGGCTTACTCACAGTCCAAAGCACGCCTCAAAAGACCATGTCATGTGTGAATCATGAACTGTCCCCCGCGTTTGCACATTGCAGACAAATTATTCATACTTCTTCTTAATAACCATTTTTTTAATTAACGACCACTTCAACGACCCGAGTAAACATCGTTGAATTTTGGTAAAGCAAATCAACGCAAAAAAAGGAACCCATACACCAAGTCGACAGTTGTCTAAGGGAGGAAAATATGTATTTTTCTCCCCAAGTAATAAATAAAGAAACTAAGACAAGCCCAGTTTCTGATCCTGCTTCTTCCATAGTTACCCACCATCTTCCACTTTTGTCCTTGATACTGGCCAGTAAACAGAAAGATCCTTGCCGCAGTTGATCTTTCGACCGTTACAAAAGTGCCCTAATTAGCTTGCAATAAAGTCAGATAGAAATTCACTGTAGGGACGTTTGACGTCTTTTGTAAGTATCGTGGAATTGAAGTCATTTTACTGCTTTATTCTTTTTGTTGTTCACCGTCTAAGATGTTTGAAAAGAAACATCAGATTATTTGCTTACAAATTTGTTCTCCAAAAAGGGCACTTATGTAACTTGGCCCACAGACAGGGGTGCATGAAGAAAAACAACAACATAAAAAGGTTTTTATCGATTTCTTGCGACTTCTGTTGATACAAAAAAATGGTGGATACTTGTAATACATGTACAAAGTGTTTTTGTAATAAAAAATACCCTGTCCTTAGAAATATAAGGAAAAGAGCCGAAAGTTGTTTGGTAGTGATTTTGACTAGCTTGAAAAATGAACTCACAACATTTGTTTGGCCACGATTTTCTAGAGAGATACGAAGGTGTGGAAGATGAGTGAACGCTCTAAACATGCTCCATGGCTGGGATATCTCATTAACCACGCAAAAACAAGGTTATGATGGAAATAAAACCAGTTTCCATGGCGTAGGGAACTTATGTAATGTTCCGAACAATTAAAAAATCGTAAAAAAATGACATTGTAATGGGGCGAGGCTAAAACCTGTCAAGTAATACATAAAAGTTCCTTGTATGATCCTATCGAAAAGAAACGATTGTATTGTTTATGCTATGAAAGATTGCAACGAGAGAAAAAGATGGTACAAAAATTGCCCTAGTTTCAATCTTCAGAGAGAGAGAGGAAGGAAAAGGGAACTTTAGTAACATTTCAGGGAACTTTTGTAACGACCATAGGGAACATTGGTAACACAGGGCACTTTTGTAACCTAGGATAGGGAACTTTAGTAACGACATAAGGCACTTTCATAACCTGATAAGGAACTTTAGTAACGAAAGCGGGAACTTTGGTAATGAAAACAGGAACTTTGTAACATAACCGGGAACCTTACATAACTCAAATCAAGGTCCAGGTACAGGCCGGAAAAAGGACGCAACACCTTCTCAACAGATTGAATTGGCCTACTTTACAGAAACGAAGACACTTCACCTCACTTGCAGAACGTAAAAATGAACTGCTTTTAATATCCTCCCGTTACCTTTTGACGATTTATTTGCATATAAATAATAAATCAGAGTAATAAATTTGTATGGGATGTTATGTTGTGGTGCGTGTCGTGTTTAGTTCAGACGGTAGGACACACTGTGGCGGACACATTGTTTTTGACAGAAATGTTTCCATTTGCCCGCGTGCGAAACTGCGGACACAAAATTTGCTTCCGTGACACAAAAATGTTTCTGACTTTTTCTCAAAAACATTTTATGTCCACAGCAAATGTTTCCTTGTTTGCTTGCACAATGAAACATCATGAGCAGCAATGTGTTTGGTACGATGGGTCCCCGTTTACCACCACCTTAATGTTACTACTGGTCACTGGGAAAACAACATGTGCCAACTGGCAATGGATCCGTTGTTCAATTTCAAGATTTCGTCTACTTATAATGCTGGTGACTACCCCAATTGTAAACAATAATTGTCATATTGTCAAGGACAGGACGTAATACAACAAGTGGTCTCTGCGACTGAGTAAATATTATCGCAAAGAAAACAACCTGGTTCACCTTGATTTTGTTAACACAACCAAAAAAACTTTATTAATTATTGATCCTAACATGATGGCATGAAGGAGTAAAAGCTAACAGTGATTCCAACTTCAAAAACCAAACTAGAAAGCTTAAGGAAGCACCGTAAAATTTTCCTATTTTCCTATTTTGAAAAAAGGTTTCACTTCTAGTCTTCCAAGTAATACTGTTGATTTAAAATGAAACATAAACAACATTTAAACTTATTAACGTAGTTTTCAACTAAATGCACTAGCAATAACGCCAAGAATTTGAAAACAGAACCTAGTGCCACTAAAAAAAAGTTCCTTGTCTATTCGAAATGTTTTTAAGTAAACTAGTTCTTGTGTTTCAGTGTAGACAAACATTAACGACAACAACGATAAAGATAACTCTCTGACAGAAAAAGGACAACTAAATGCCCCCTATCCGTAATTGCTATTCTTCCACTTGTTTTTCAAACTCAGTAGTACGTTTGCACTAAAAAAAGCCAGGAATCTCCATGAAACTTCATTACATTCAGAAGTTCCCTACCGAAAGGGTGATTTACACAGTACGATTTTGCCGGTTGCATGTGACAAGCTTACAACACGAACTGCTAAGTGTAAGTCAAACCTGCAACTCGCTTAGGCGGCGTGTCGTAGGCCTGTCGTAAGCTTGTGGCATGCGACAAGCTCATATCATACCATACCATACCATGTTTGTCTGCATTAAAGTTTTGCACTGTTAAAAATCCTGTGAAGGACATCTACCAGAATCCTCAGCTATACCTAGACCTTCTTTAAACTTCTATGAACACGTCTTTCATACTTAATTCGATTCACTATAGTTTCCACTGAGACCTTCTCTAACATATCCTTTCCCCAGCTTTCCTTCTCAAGAGTCTCTTTAATGCGTGGTTTCAAGATTGGGGCAGATTTCACAATCATTTCCTTAAAAGTGTTAACTTTTTCGAGTTCAGTTGAAGTAAATACATTTTTCATGCTGCTTGTCACAGTCGGAGGAATAACGTCACTGGTGTTGTCTTGATCCTCCAGGATTCTCTGGACTCGCTGTTCCACTGTTTTTTGTTCAGAGGGGAGATCTAAAGGTTCTGTTGTGGTCTCTTTTTCGTATCGCCACTGTGAACGGACTTTGTCCAACACCCGTTTTGGACTCACATTTTGGAGCTCGGGAAGACTAGATATTTGTGACTTCACAGTCTCTAAGGAGACAGATTGTTGGGCAATTTCTGCTTCAAAAAACGGCTCGAACAAGAGTTACTTTTGTAGGAGACCATGAGACCTTTGACTTTTTTGACTGGCATTCTTCTGGAGTTGAGACAACTGGGAGTCCTTCAGGATCACTTTCCTTCTGTTGTTTCTCTCCACTCATGACACATAGCAGTTGTCTCGAGGCCTTAACAGAAAACTTTGACTTCTCGTTTAGCTTGTAATAATGCCTAGCAGTACCCACATTGTGAGCTATTAAATCGCTAGATCACTGTGGGTCTCACTACTATCGGTTGTGCTGTGTACTCCTGATACTGCTGACTTCCGCAGTATGGTTGTATGTATGGTACCATCAATTTCTGCCTTTTTCCAAACGGATTTCATCGCCTTGCTAATTTGGCTTGAGGCCAGACGTTCGCCATTCCAAGACAGAAATACATGACGATCATTGTCATTTGTGGCCCCTGAAACGTGGGGGCGAACTTCTGTGACAAAGATTTGTAACCACTGACTTAGTTTCTGGCTCAAAACAATGCGGGCTCGTCCATGAGTTG
>BLFP01001931.1:2029393-2034393 GCA_014634505.1 Montipora efflorescens
GCTATATGGAAGCTACATGCAATTTTTCAATTGAATCATAGATTGGTTGGTGATAATATTGATCACGAGATCCATGCCAGAGTCCAGAGTAAAGAGCATGGAAACAAATCCATACATTGGACACACCAGTACGCTATACGTGATTGTATTGTAGATCCCCTTCTTGACAACAGCAAGCCACAGAAGAGTTTGGATCAGCTGCAGTTGGTGGAGCTTCTTCCAACCCCTGATGTTCAGGCCAGATTGAGACGTTCATGGGCAATCTTAGTGAGCCGATGTGTAATCAGATATCTGGCAGAGTTTCGCTCTTTGTAAAATGTGGTGGTAAAACATATTCCACATCCTTTCTCAATGGAAGCTTCACAAAAGTCAGATCCAGTATGTGACAAGTTACATGGTTACTTATTACTTAGTACTTTTATCTGGTAGCAAAAAAAATAGATTGTACATAAGTATATACATTTCTCACCATATACAAATAATTAAGATTCACTACTTGCACAATCCCATAATACACCTGTATTAACCCCCAAAACTTTTGCATAACCATTGTTTGCAATTTCTCCTGGGACATGAAAATATCCCAAGAGAAGTCGAAAACAATGCCTATGCAAATTCTTGGGGGATAAAAGAGGTGTATTGTGGGATTTGTGCAAGTTGTGAATAGATCAATCCCCTACTTGGATGGGAGGGGTAATCTATGCATAATACATTTAGAAATGCTTTTGAGGTTTTCTGTCATTCCTTTTCCAAACATTCATCAAAAAATCTAATGCAATTCATGTGATTGTTTTTAGTGTTGCCTCGGGATGGAATTCTTCAACCCTAATGTTGCAGGTGAGATGGCACAACTGCTGATAAACAACCAGAAGAATTATGTCCCAATTCCCTTTCATGGAGACCAGTTGTTTGAGGAGCGTGCACGGAATGTGATCGGGACATTCCAAGATGGAGACAACGAATTTGATCGCCTTGAGGGCCTTCATCCAGAGTTTGCAGACTGGCATGCAAAAGTAAACTTATATGAGGTGAGAGCTGCCATGACTTATGAAATTCTTTTATTGTTGCTAAAATAATCGCTTTGAATCTCGGTTGGTTTATATGACAGAATCATTTAAGGTAGCATAGCTTCATCTGTAATTCCTTTCTTCCTCTATTGCTCAAAGTGGGCTGATTCCGTCTCTACAAGTAATAAATTATTGTAATTAATCATACAGGGTGGATTGGGGAATAAAAATCAATCAATCAATCAATAGAGGCTTGTAATGATTTTTTGGAATGAGTAGACACAATTGAAGAGAATTACCACAACATATTCATTTGATTCTACACAGATGGAGTATGAAATGTTTTACAACTCAGGCTCTGGCCCTGAACTGGGTACCACAAAGGCCAGCATGAACAGAACTCGCAAAACAAATGCATCGGGGGGGCTAAAGACCAAGTATAATGAGTACACAGACTTCCACCAGTGTGAAGTTGAGGGTCATATCTGTGCTGCATTTTTGGAAATGTCAGGAATGGCCAAAGCAAATGGTATGCATAATTGACAATCAAGCTTAGGTTTGGTGTACTAACCTGAGAGGCACCTTCTTTTTGACATACTGTACAGTATTTGTAAATACAGTGATCACAGGATAAATTCATTTTTTTTAAGATACATTCATTTGCAGCTCCCTACTGGGTTTCTTTTTTCATATTATTACAGATAAACCCAACTACATTATCCCTGATGACTCAGTAAGTAAGGCAATCAAGGCAAAGTGGTTGCTGGAACTTTGTGAGTCTTTCATTGATAAATACATCTTTGCCTCCGGAGACATTGACTGCTTAGTGAAGCAAACCCAGGAGCTTGACCTCGCAACCCTTGGTCATTATAACTGCCGGGTGGATGGATGCGATAAAGCCTTTGTTTATCATTCTGGAAGAGTAAGGTAAAATTTGTAGGTTTTAATAATAAGACTGTGGCAGTGGTTCAATATTTTCTTGAAATGAGCTTATCACATACAAAATAATGAATAACTAGTGCTCAATTTTATCTTTTAATATTCATGTCAGTTAATACAAAACAAATAAGATCATCATACTTGATCCCCTTTTAATTGAACTATAATATTACCATGTGCAGTCCTGGGATACTGTGCTCTCAGTCTACCCCAATAAGGTACTGACATTTATCCCTGTTGATATTTTATTTACAGCCATGAGATCAGTGCTCACAACATAAGAAATGACCGTGAAGGAAGACTACGCGATGAGTTTGGGTACTATTACTGTCGAGCTGACTGTGGAAGAGTTTATAGCACAAAAGTGACAAGGAACAGGTAAGACCATGGCTTACAAGATATCCTTACCAATCAATCTAATTTTACCTTCTGGTGTATGAATACTGTGAAGTTCGTGGATAAACATTCAAAAAGAAAAGTAAAAAAGTAAACCATCTTTCCACTGACCAGTGTAAATTTTTTTCCCTTTATTCTGTAGGCATGAACAGCGTTTCCACCCAAACATTGACCTACCAGAAGACATTACTGAAGAGGAAACAAAAGATTCAAGCAATAGTGACCATCTCTACAATTATCACTGTGCTAAGCTTAAATTTGGTTTAATCTTGTTTGCTTTTAATGATGCTGTAAAGGAAGGTGATGGTCAGAGGCTTCATGATATTTACAAGCTAGCATTGCTCTTGTACAAGGCTGGGGGGCACTATAAGTATGCCTATGTGGTGCTTCTTCACCTGGTAAAACTTGCAGCTTTGTATTCAGAATTTGAAGCATTCCAGCTGCTCTGGAACAGATTTTACAATAAGTATGGTCTTCTTGGTGCGAACATCTCTTTGGACCTCTTAAAGGAACAGATGAACAAGGTCCTGAAGACTATGTGGAGAGCTCTGGGTCCTAACTTAAACCAGGACAGTGCAGCACGAGTGGCTGAAGCCCTCCAAAATCTAGAACTCCTCCTACTCTCCATTGATTCGGATTGTGGTCTAGATGATCATCACGGTTACAGAACAAAGGGCAATAATGAAGGGGCAGTTTTACAAATCATGTCAGACTTGATGGAAATCAAAGCCTTTAAGTACACACAGGGGAGGTCTGGCCATCCTTCCTTTCCAGATTTCCCAAGCAGTATTGTCAATCTGGACTACAGGGACCTCCATCAATGGATGACTGAGAAAAAGAAGCTATGGCAGTCCATTTATGAACGCAGAAATTATGTTAATTGCACTGAGTAATATTAAATCATACACTGCATATGGTTTAATCATGCATGTGATTAGTATGTGTAATAAAATGGCGACAAGTGAAATTAGGAAATAATTTCACGCGCGTTTTGTCAAACTTCTGATAATTTCTCGAGCCTTCAGGCGAGGGAAATTATCAGAATTTTGACAAAACGCAAGTGAAAGTATTTCCTAATTTCACGAGAAAACCATATGATTACCTCTTAATGTCGTGGGTGACAAATTACGCTTACAACCGTAAATCGCTCGAGTACTTTATCCAACTGCTTGGGAAGAATCATCTCCAGGTTTTTCTCAAGGCTATTTTCGTCACACCACTTCTCCAAAACCCTCACCCAGTTAATTGTGCTCTTTCGCATATTTAAATTTTCTGCCGCTTCTTTTAATTTCATAACTTCTTCACTGATGGTCACTGTCTTAAATCTCGACGCCACCTTGGCTCTGATTGAGAAGAGATGTTACCATGGCAATTTTGTAATTTCACATGTGAAATTATAAATTAACGCTGAAATTTCGCGCCAAAATTAAGGAGTAATTTGTCACCCATGATATTAAAGTAAAAATCAGAGGAAGCAGTGTTATAACCACCTTTACAGATGCTGCAGGAAATGTTAACCCTTCAAGCCTCAAGAATGATAAACATTTAATTTCTCCTCACAACAGTTTGATACTATTCAAATTTTTTTCTAGTTCAAAATTTTTTAAACCAGTTCAATTTAGATTTTCCTTTGTTTAATATTATAACAAATTAGGAACATTAATGGACATATTTTTTCAGTGAATGATTATATAAACAAAGAAAAATCTTGACATATGAACTGGTTCAAATATTTTTAAACCACAACAAATAGACACGAAATAATGACATAAATATAAATGTACAATATTACAGAATACTACAGTTTAATTTTTTTCGCAACTTATGTCTGATACTTTTTCATACTAAGGATATGTAAAGAACATAGCCAATTTATTGATCTCATTTAAATGAACTCCTATTCCATGTCAACAGAACTATCTGAGTCACTTTGCATAAGCAAGTCAAACTCTAAAGGCTGAAGACGTAAGGGTGAATTGGGGTTTTCTCTCCCAAAGAGTTCCACCATTAATTCAAGGTTAGGAATGTCTTCAAACATTTCATGAAAAACTTCAAGTATCTTTAAGGCATGCTGTAAAGAAAATAAGGGAATATGATCTGTGACATCTATTACTGTAAATATAATATGTGCTTTTTCCATAAGTACATCAACTATTTGTTCAGCATACTCTGGGTCAATGTTATCACTTAACAAGTCCATTGTTTCAATTAATCCTTGAACAATTTCACTGAGATCTTCTCTTAAGTCTCGCTTGTCTTTAGGAGAAACAGGGCGGGTCAATGTGGGTTGTGACAAACTAACCACAGGTTCCAATTCAAAGACTGGTCCTCCAACAGTGCATCCACCTCCAGGACACTTGCATTTTTTGGCACAATTTCCACAACAATCATGTGCTGGTATACTAGATGTTATCCGACTCTCAAAAGGCTTATAGGCCTCCACTCTCAAACAACCATCTGATTTTAGAAATGTTTTTACATCTTCTTCACAGAAAGCTAACTGCTGTGCATGGTAAATGATGAGTATGTGAGTTAACTTACCATCTCGGCCACCGCGACCTGACTCTTGATGGTAGTCCAGCAAATTTCGGGTTGGTCCCCAATGGATTACATACCTGACATCTGGGAAGTTTAACCCTGTGCTAAGAGCAGAACTTG
>BLFP01001931.1:2046893-2063276 GCA_014634505.1 Montipora efflorescens
TACTCAAAAAAATGATAATTGAAACATTACTAAACCCGAAAAAAAGAGGATAAATGTGAAAGAGTGTTGTAGAGTACTGCAACAGAGTGTAATTTGGTATTCCGGGTCAACTTTTTCGTATCGCTACGCTGTTCAACGTGACTTCTAAGACGTTGTGATAAGAGCCGTGATAAGAGTACAAGGCAAGAAACCATTTGCGTAAAACAATGTTTGCAATTGTATTTTGAAGGCGACTTTCGTATGTAGTGAGTCTCAAAGGGAATTTGTGGAACATTATACCCCTTTTGGCGGTAACGCAAAGGCGAAAAGAGTGTAAAAGTAACTTTTCACAGCTCTTTTTGTTTTCAAGGACAAATCTGGAATTTAGGTCAGTTATTGCCGTCAAGATAATGTTTAATTTGATTGCATTAATGATTGTTATCTCTCACGAAATTGTGTCGAAAACCCTTGCTGGAACATATGGCAAATCAGGAACTTTCGTAACGTTGACGCTTTTTAGAAATGGTTAACTTCAAAGTAACACCAAAAATTCAGAAAAACTTCGATTAACTTTATTTTTTCTTTGTTACATTTCTTAATACCTACTATAACTTATGTCAAAGTTTTGTGAAGATTGAGTTATTCAAGGAGGCAAAATTGTGACTTGAAAGTCGCAGTGTAACAAACGGGGTTTTTACGAATCGTCGTTCTATTCATTGACATGAGAAGTCATACGGAAACACGTCAGATTTTTCTGAGCTGCAATATCTCAAATTTAAAATGCAGCGGTAGTCGAGAGAATCATATGGTGTTGTAATGGTAACCCAATAGCTACAATGAGATAAAAAAATGGTGTAAAAAGCTTTTAATGAAGTGCTTACCACTGCTTAGGGAACTTTTGCACCCTCTTAACCACTAATAATTTTTTTAAAAAATTCGGTTTTTATTGTGTATTTCGGCGCCCACTGGGAGGCTTCTTCCATGTCAGCTTGAGATGTTACCACGTTATATTAAGGAAGCTATAATGGAAGGAGGGAAATGTTACTTATGTGCCCTACTTTTCCTCTAGAGAGAGAGAGAGAGAACATTTCTAGTTAGTACAGTGTCTTTTGTGAGATGTTCTAAATAGTCAATAATGGGAACTCACCAGAAAGAGATGAGAGGTTTGGGTTTTGGTGGTGTCAGGAGTGATGTGTTCCTTGTGAAATTCCCTGACGAATTGCTTTAGCAGTCTGCAAATTTAAATGTCACATCACGCAGTGTAATTGGCTGAATTCTTATACCATTTGCCTTTTTTGATACGACTGACAACAGTATAAATTAAACGAGGTCATGGATCAGAGTCTGCATGTTTGCATCCTACATTATACTAGAGATACATGTAATAATTATATACCTGTACTTTGTGAAAGGGTAACATTAGTATACAACCTCGTGTGGTTAAACTGTACATTGGACACCTTTCCTCTCTATCATGTCAATGAATTTCTCTTCCTCTTCGGCACTGTACAACAGTTGGCCTGCACTAGATTCTCCCTCATGAGGCAGCCCAGCAACATTTGGAAGGACAATGTCAACAAAATAACTCTTTGCCGAGTCGAAATACTCTACAAGTCCCAGCTTTTCCAGAATCTAGTGGTATAGGGGGAATGGATAGACCAAATTATTCAAAATGGCCACCGGTGGAAAATTCTACCGAAAGCATTTTTTTTAAATGAGATGCAATCCTTGAAGCTATAGAAGGGGTTTTAATGAGATTCACTTCACGTAGGTGTACGAGAGTAAATCCAAGATGGTGGAGACATTGAGTGTTAAGAGTTTAATGAGATGCGTGTGTGTATTTATTTTGGATGTTACAATGCTTTATTATTTGGAGTGAAGTGTATTGTGCTCTGGTGTTACGATTCCGCCCAACCAGCCAGGTATATAGGGAATATATATATATTATTTATATAGGGAAAGAACAGTGGAGTCAAAGCAAAGTCAAATGAGTTAAAGAAAGCAAGGGTTGGTTAGAAAAACCAATTTTGAAGATGATGAGTATTCAAAAGGGTCTCCGTAATAATGTAGACTAGAAGAAAAGCCTGTCAAACCAGTTTGCTTTTCATTCTTATGGCACACCCAGAAATGCACACGTGTATAAATGTAATGGAAAAAATATTTTAATTCAGAGAAAGACAGAATGATTGAACAGTGGATTTTTGCTTTAGAGATGGATGCATTAACAAGCCGTTTGCAACAACTGCAACTGGGCAACAAAATCGTAATCTTACTTCATGAGCTTTGGGATAAGATGAATAAAGGAGGCTGTCACAAAGTTGAAATAACAAGTGATAGGGATGGAATGGAAATCATAATTGGGGAGCTAATGGTTCCAACATTTTATTTTACAAACGAGAAGAAATTTTTGCCTCAACTTCATTGTATTTTGAAGTCAGCACTACAAAATGAACACTGGCTACGGACAGAGATTCATCAACTATTTGTTAGCTAGTGGAAGAGTGACTATTTCTCAGATAGAAGATGGAACACCAATGACGCGTTTACTTTCAAGCAGTAAAAAAAAGGCATTATATTTTTATCTAAAAGCTATTATATTTTTAACAAACGCTATGTATAAATTAATTAAATGCATTTTCAATTCAGCGAAAGGAATGAAACATGGAGAAGCAAAGGTTACTTGAAAAACTCTCGCCATCATAAGAAATAATTGTTGAAGAGTTTTTCAATTAACCTTTGACAGTGATGACATCTTTCATGATTATCACTGTTTCCATGTTCATCCACTTTTGGGCATGCAAATATACACTGAATTGCAAAGGGAAAGTGGTGTTGTTGAATAGGGTTGAACCCTTTATTAAAATATATGCACGCTATACAGTTTTCTGTGTATTCCCTGTCGGGATGATGCTCGTCACAAAGCTGTAAGAGAGAGAGAGAGAGCAAGGAGAACGCAGAAGTGAGTGAAAGAAAAATGAAGGATAACAAAAGAGACCGATTTCTTTGTATATTGAATGAAGAAAATGGCTTCTAAATCTTACCGCCGCAATGCGGATCATAAATTCTGTGTCAGCTGTTTGTGCTTCGGCGTGTGGCTGTTGAAAGGCCTTCCTGCACATAGCATTCTCACTGGATGGTATTAGTGTCCTCATCCATCTGAATAAAAAGTGAACACACAACTTAAGAACTCAAAGCACTACAGCAATTCCTGTAAAAAAAAAACATTTCTTACCTCTCCAGACACCTTTTGTGGACATAGCTCCCGCAAGCATTCTATCCGTTGGAGGTTTTTATCTTCTTCATGGCAGATGAAGCAAAGTCGCAATATCTGTGTTATAAATAAGGCAAAAAAAAGAATTGAGTATTTTGTTTGTAATAATGCAGAATAGTGTACCAGCGCATAGTGTAAACACTAGGTTTGGAAAGGACACAAGGATCACAATAACTTATGTTATCTCCAATTGGTTCTTGCGCTCCATCTGGCTTCTTCTCTTGTATTTTCTGTCTGATCTTAATACTTTCACAGCTTTTGCGTTCTTTTTTATTTCACCATTCCTCTTTCAGCTTTTACCTCGCTTTTTAAATTGCTTTCCATTGGTCGAAATTCCCAAAAACGAATGAGCCATAATCGCCAATCAGACTTGTGCATTTTTTCTTGCATACAAATCGATCCGATTTTTAGCAAAGCTCAGTTGATTCCCGAGTTTCATCTTATCGTTTTCTGTGGGGGTCGCATCCTGTTAATAAAAGGACTATAATCACCAATCAGCAGTGAGTATTGTTTCTTGCATACAAATTGATCCGATTTCGAGCAAAGGTCGCGCACCCTAGTTTTTGTTCTTAAAAGAAAACGCTAAACACACAACAACAAGAAAACAAGTTTGTCAAGTTAAAGAAGAATGAAGGTGATAGAGCAGATATAATTGGTGGGTTTCAATCCTACCGTGTTCTGAGAGGTCCACAAGTTGTTAATAAAAGGAGATAATCATGCTGCGTGTGCATTACAGCAAAACCTCAGACTAGAGAGAAGATGTCAAAGCAAGTATGATTCAACGATAAAGTTTCCCAAGCTGCGTTTAACACGAGGAATGTCAGTTAGCTGAAGAGGATGAAGTTGTTGCACGCACTTCTGAATTCCAGCTACTTCAATGTGAGCAGAAAAGAGACTTGCATGAAAAACATATAAATAAAAGAAACACTTGCACTTGGATTTAATAGTGGCCTTAGGGAGGAAGAAATGTTTAACCTAAAAATGCGCAAAAGAATAAATGTGACAAAAAGCAATTACAACTGCACCAAGAAAGGTGCTTTAACAAATAAAAGACAATCATGCATTGATGATATTGATATAATGCATATCAGAGTTTCATGTATATTGGACATGTAATGTACATCATGTTTATAGTTGCACCGTTAATATATAACTAATTGTAGATTTACGAAATGTTTTGTGGTCCCTTTCCCTTCAAAGTCAAAAGCAATAAAAGCACAGGCTTATTTACTTGATTGCCTTGTTGTTGATTACAACATGATTACTGTAAAGTCCAAATTTAAATGACATGCAGAAATCATTTGCTATAAAAGCTGTATCCTAAAGTTACCTGAGATTATCAATTTCATAAAAATCATTTCCATTCTGTTGGTCATAATTATCTTGAATGTCATGTTTCAGCCTGATACACGTATGAACCGTGCACATCAAAATATATTATGGCTGTAAAAATTTGCCAAAATAGACTACTAGAACTACAGCACTACTGGAATTGACTGCATTATTTGTCATGGTGACCAAGTTTGATCAGACAGTAGTTGTTGCAATTGCAATACAAAATTACAGTAGCAATGAAAACTAACCTGGGCACTGCCTTCGTGATTCATGAAACAATCTTCTTTATGTGTGAGGTACCATTCTAGATATTGCCTCCTAGAAATGGTACTCTCCTTGAGTTTCCTCTCTTTCTGGTCGCAAGAAGTACACGAGTTTGTTAGATAAACAACATCTAAGATTTTGCTTCCCTACTGAAAAATTTAACACTTACTCAGTATTTAATGGGCGGTCGTTGCATGGCCTTGGCGAATAGGCGTGAAGGAATAGTTTCAAAAACACTGCCACAAGATTAACATGGCTTTGACAATAGCTTCTTTCAATGTTCGGGGACTAAGAGATAAGGCAAAACGAAGTGTTCAACTGGCTTCTAACCACACATGGTCTGCTGAGTGGGGCTACCAAACTATTTTTAGTGCGTACGAAAGTAATAAAGCTGGAGTATGCATACTTTTTAATAAAAACTTTAGTTTGCGAATTGAAACAACTTTCGCTGACCCCTCAGGGCGCTTTGTAATTTGCGACATAAAGGCCAATGACAAAAGTTTAACCTTGGCTAACACTTATGCCCCAAATGATGACAACCCAGCTTTCTTTCTTGGTCTGTACACCTTAATGACTTCAAATGTGACGATATTATCATAGGACGTGATTTCAACCTTTCACTTGATCTAGAGAAGGATAAATCAGGCGGTCTCCCAAAAACGCACCAAAACTGTCTTAAAATCATCAAGGAGTTCTCTGAGAAACGTGATCTAGTTGATATATGGAGAGCTTTGCACCCGGAAACTAGTAGGTACACGTGGAGAAGACGCAGCCGTAACGTACAGTGCAGGCTCGACTTTTTCTTGATTAGCCAAAGTGTTGCTAATTTATTACAGCCCTCTCTGATATCCACCCAGGATACAAATCAGATCACTCTATGATAATATTAAAATTACCCTGCACTCAAATTCTAGGAAACGCTTGATGAATACAGAGATGATGACTTCGTCAACCCCTCACTTCTTAGGGAAATGATTAAACTAAAAGTTCGTGAGAAATCATTATCTTATGCAAAGTACAGGAAGAAACAAACAAAAGAACATGAAATGGAGTTAGAACAATCAATTATCAAATTAGGGGAGAAACTCGACAATGGAAACCTCACTGAGTCACAAACCTCACACCTTGAGGATGAAATTGATAAACGAAAGCTTGAGTATGAAAAAATAATTGAATATCGTACAAAAGGTGCAATTTTGAGATCAAAAGCCAAATGGTACAATGAAGGAGAGAAGAATACAAAGTACTTTTTAAGTCTAGAGAAAAGGCATTTTAAACAGAGCACAATAAGTCACATTAAGGTTAGTGATAACGCTTTCATCAACTCCGATGGAGATATTCTATGTGAGTGCAAGTCTTTTTATAAGAACCTCTATGAATGTAAAGTCATGGTAACCAACTTTCTTGACACGTCAGCTTTCTTTGACGGTGAAAACGATACGGCCCTTAAGGATTACGAAAGAAATGCATGTGAAGGAAAACTTAATGAAAAAGAGGCTCTATACATGCTTTGAAAACTATGGAACCTGAAAAAACTCCAGGCACCGATGGCTTACCAGCTGAATTCTATGAACTCTTTTGGAGAGACATATCTTGTACTTTAATCAACGCATTAAATTACGCCTACGAAACAGGACAACTTTCAATCACCCAGAGAAGGGGAGTTATTAAGCTTATTCCAAAGAAAGACGCTGAGCCGTATTTTATTAAGAACTGGAGACCTTTAACACTGCCGGAGGCAGTGTGGCCCAGTGGTGTGTTTCATTGGCCCTGAAAAAGCCCCTATGGGGAGCGGTCAATTAAGTATGTGTTGTTGTTGTTAATTGCAACTATAAAATAGCGGCTAAGGCAATTGCTGGCCGATTAAAAAGTTTTCTTCCTAATCTAATAAACAGCGACCAAACAGGCTTTCGGCGGAAAAACAGTTCTCACTGGCAACCTTAACACAAATGACTCTAAAATATTCTTCAATCTAAAGATAGCTTCATTAGCGAAGTTCTGAAAATTTGGACAGAAATTAATGTCAAAGACCGAATAATTTCGGATAATCACTTTCTCAACTAAACTTCGTGGTATAATTCGCTGTTTAGAATTGACGACCGCCTTGTTTACTACCCTGAGTGGCATTGTGGAGGTATTTCAATGGTGAAACATTTGAAGGACGATTCCAATAATTTTCTTTCTCTCACTTTGCCCTCTTAAGTACTGCGGAACTTTGTCCACAATTAAACTCTTATGGAAAACACATCAAAACAGGTTTGTACCCAATGATCCTAAAAACGAGTATGAAAGTTTTTCAACCAAACTACTGGAAGCTCAAAAAGCAAACAAACTAGTTTACACAACACTTATATCCAGGAAAATTGTACCTCCTAGGCAGGCTCAGCAGAAACAGGTAACGGAATGCAGCATAGAAGACGAAGAATGTATTAAGTGGCATGATATTTACCAACTAGCTTTTAAGTGCTGTACAAGCACAAGACTTCTCGAATTCCAGTTCAAGGTTTTGCACAGACAAATAGCAACGAACGAATTCTTGGTTAAAATCGGCCTACAATACGACCCAAACTGCTCCTTTCGCAAAGATGAAGCAGAAAACCTTAGTCACCTCTTTTGGTCATTTCCCAGAGTGACCGCTTTTTGGACCTTCTTAATACAACGCTTTATTTCGTCTCAGATTATTCCAGAAAACTACCAATTCAATCTTCTTATAGCATTAGGTTTGATGCCAGACTCCTCCAAAAATCATTGTGAAATGAACTTTTGCCTCCTTTTAGCAAGACATTATATCTGGATTTGTAAAAACAATAAAACGCTACCAAAGGTAGAAGCTTTTTCAGATATCTTAAGTCGACGTATCTATTTGAACAAAAGTGCTGCAGGCACCTTACAAACGAAGTGGTAATTACTGAAAACGTTCATTTAGAAAACCGCTCTTTTTTCTTGCTTCTTTTACTTTGATAAGTCCCTAAACCAACAAATCCTTCACTGCCTTTTCGCAACAGCCTTGCAACCGACAGCCCTTAAACTTTAAATTAATGCTTTGATTTTCTTTTCAGTATGGGAAGCAATGTATACTCGTTTTACTGTAAATATGTAATATGTCTATCCTGTAAGTAAGTTGTTTGTTTTGTGTGTGTGTGGAATAAAAAATAAATAAATAAATAAAATAGAGATTTTCCTGTAGTAGTATAATGGCGCACATGGACAGGTCCCAATTTTGCGTGGAGGATGGGCATCGTGCGGGCGTGGGAAGGGGCCCCCAAAAAACCCAATAATTCCATTCACCTATTAAAACAAAGAACACTTTTTAGAAACGCAATAATTTTCGATCTACAATTTAAACATAATGTTTTGCCATCACGATTAAATGGTTTATAATCGAAACGCCCGTCACGATTTAATATGATTCGACATAAATCACAACGTAATTGATTATGCAATATTAAGTTGATTCCTTAGTAATAGAAATTGTTGTAAGATTTTTTTAAAACTTTCCTCGATTGTTCCCTACATTATGGTGACTCGAAATGTGCTATTAAAAAAATAGGTCACCAAGCTCGTTTGGGAGACATAACTTGCTCAAGTTACTCATTTAATCATTGCGACTTCATTTATCAAGGATAAGTTTATTCCATCGGTTCAGGCTACGTTTTGCAGGAACAGGAAGCACAGCTTTGACGTCATTCTTGAAATAACAAAACAGGTGAATTGTATTGCTCAAAAGGAATAATTTAATGTTTGTTTTATGGTACAGGCACAAGTCTTGAAAAGGCACTGACTACAAATATTCTTCGGGTGCGTGATCTCGAGGAGACAACTTTGTGTCCACGAGTGATGGCTACGAATACTATTTTTCCTGTAACTTTTTTTTCTGACGTAAATTTTTTGAAATTTTTTTACAGCGCAAACAGGATGAGTAAGAGAATAAAATTGTGCCAAAAAAAAATAGGTCACCAACCTCGTTTTGGAGAAAACAGAAAGCAAACCAAGCATGACCCCTTGACAACACGTCTCCCTAATAGCACTTTCACTGTCGGACTTAAATGTTCTTTAGCATCATCAAGGCTATCACGCGACTTTTTGTTTTGTGAGTCGAAAAAGCTTCTTGTTTTGCTCTTTACTGCTGTGCTCTGAAAACGGCCATTCTTCTTTCTAGCGAGCTTTCCTGTTCGAAAGGTCGCCATTTTGAAATGTTTTTGGCCAGGTTCGATATATCAATATTCACACGTGGGTACGAGTCTTTATGGTTAAATTTAAACATTGTTTAGTTTAGAAATATCTGTTGACACTTGTGAGACAAAGAAAACAGAACTGAGCCATGAAATTTGACCATAAAGCCTCTTAGCCATGCCTAAAGACGAACGTGGCTTACGCTGTATCATGCGCAGAAAAGGATGCGCAGTGCAATACTAGGGAATCACCTTAAACCAAAGTTATCAAATGTCGAAATATTAGTAGTTATAGTAAACATCGGTTTACTAAAACGTTCATGAATAATTTTTTGTTCTTTGCTGCTGTTTAAAACTTTTTGTTGTTTTCGTTTTTCTAATAAACGTATGCTTCTACGAACTAAAAAAATGATTTTTTTTTTTTTTTATTGCCGTTCAATGACATTAGAGAGTATTATTGCATTAGTACAAGGACAAAATTGAGAACAATAATCACACAAATATTTTTGACGCTTTTCGTCAAAATGAGTACATTTTGAAACAAGTTATTTTATTAGTTGGATATATGGAAACGTCGAGATGTTCTAAAAGATGATTATATAAATCTAGTTTCTGAATGAAAATCTTATTTGAACAAGAAAAAGGACGTGCTAAAAAAAAAAAAATTAATAATAATTATAATTACAAGTTAAATATTCAGTGACTGTTCCATTTATTTTATTTAAAACAAAAACAGGGTGGCCTTCCAGGACATTAATCCACAAAAAACACAAGGTACAAAAGACACTAAAAATAGAAGACTTTATTTTATTTTGCAATTTGTTGTTTCATTAACAATACTTCATTCTTGCGAAACATCCAATCTATCTTTCAATATGTGAAATGCTTCTCTACACAGGGTAAGATTAGATAATAAGCCATCTTAAAAAATGTTTTTAATCACCTATATAGCGAAATTCAACTAATCAACGTTCATTTCTACACGATAAACAACAAAACAAAACACCAAATCCCCACTCTAAAATAAAAATAAATTATTTTTTATCAATCACATCACCAATGTTTAACACGAGCTCAAAAATTTCTTTTAGTTTGTTATCCGTGGATTGTATTTGCGTTTCAAATAAACGTTGTCCCATCAATAAAGTGCTCAATAACTGAATGTTTATATCAGATTCATCGAGTCCTATGCAGTAAATTAAATGTAATCTCTAGTCAAATCTTTGCTGTAATTTCCTTGCACATCTGCCGCTAAACCAAACTTGCATTTAGTGCCACCGTCTTTTTTCACGTACCAACTGCATTCCAAAAAGAAATGGCCGTGTAACAACATGTTTTTTAGCATAGCGGTCATTGGCTCTTTTTTCAGTGTTTTTCATGTGTTTATATTTATATTCCACCAAACTTGCTTCAACACCGCGTTCACACTCGTGTATTTTTCCATTTTTACACGGTTTAAAACGATCTAATACATGGACGGCTATCTTGGCTAACGTCGACCAATATTCACTGGTCGCGTTACACCACGGCAATTTGCATTTGCTGGAACACCACACATTAAGACTTTTTTCATCGTCACTTAAAGAAGTAGATATGGCGGTACTACAAAGAGGACAGGGAACTTCTTTGATTGTCTTACCATTTTGGGTCGTATCCGCAGTAGCAGGGCTGGTAGAAGCTTCTGCGGCCGCAATTCTCTTTCAATTCCACTACTATCATTATTATTAGTGTCGTCACCAGTTTCTTCTTCCTCGTAATAATCAGCCATTTCTCCTTCTTCTTTTTCTTCTTCTTCTTCCTCTTCTTCTCCATCTTCACCATCTACCTCACCTTCATCACCCACGAATGGAGATCTGCGTTTCAATGGAGTTTTTCCCTTCTTTCTCTTAATTGCGGTCAGTACCTCCTCATCATCATCATTTCCACCGTTGATGATATCTAATAGGAAAAATTATTATTTATATAAATAATTTTTATAGAAAAAACGTATATTCATGAAAAATAAATTACTCGTGCTGCATCTTCATTTTCTTGACTGGTCGTTCAACCAAAACATCAGAGTCCATCGTGTCATGGGCTGGATTGACGAGAACAAGATCTGCATCATCAAACTGCATGGATTTGGCCATCTCGTGGCAGAAATTGAAATAAAAGCAAGATTTTATTGCAACGAAGAAACAAAATCTTACGATTCCTCTCTTTCGATCAGTTAGTTTTAAGATCAACATGGTGGTGTTTTCATGGATGCTCAAAAGACACGATATTTTACTCGTATCGATAAAATGAATTTTAATGAGTAACTCTCTCTCAAAACATTACAATATAATCATTAACTAGCAATCATCTTCTACGTTTTGGTAAAATATGGTCTGTGTTTGGGAAACGTGTGTTTACTACGCGTTTTTGTTTCAATACCACTTCCTTTTTGATGTGGTTCGTTAACAAATACCGGCATCAAATAATCATCACCTATCTCGGGTTTAATCGGTGTAAAACCCTTAGGATCATACATCGTACTTAAAAAATCAAGTTATCTATACAGATTCTTTTGAAACGGTGGAACCATCTTCATTCATGTTATTTAATACAGATGTACGAAGGTCACCCATATTGGTCGAATGTTTTTGTTCGTCGATGATGCTTGTGGTTTCTTATGTGGGAAAACCAATGGGGTGTTTGGTAGTATTGATCGATTTATAATCCGGTTGTACCGTGGATTGTCTTATGACACTAGAAGCGGTTTGACGTGTCATGTCATCTTGCTTATAATTAGGAAAAGCAGCTCTAGCTATTTTATCACCATGTTGTTTTAAAATACTTTTTTTTAAATGTATCAGTAATTCGATCGTGATTCTGTTTGGAAGTGGAATTCCATTGAGCCGTTTATCCTCTTCAAGTTTTAATATCGCTTGATATAGATTGAAAGCATACAGTGCTCGAGATTGACCAGTCATGTGTAATTTTATACTAGAAATGTCATCCACACTCAATTCCAGCATTTTAGTTTGGTCGACACTAGTTTCATTCATTTTTTCACGAGTTGTCGGTAAATCTTTCCGTATTAAACCATTACCCATTTGGTTTTTTTCTTCTTGTAGTTTTTGTTTTCATTCTTGGTGCAAATGTTTAGATAGCCGCGATATTTGTGCGAAATCGTCTTCTGTAATTAACCATACTCTCTTACCACGAGTGTTACTCGTCATTAGTAATATTGGGTTTAAAGTGTCCCACTTTTGCCAAGAGATATTTGCTCACTGCTCTTGCCAGAGGTTTACACTTTAACAGAGCCAATCTTCGATTCGTCCACGTGTTCTGATACCACGAAAAAGCTTTAAATGCCGCACTTTTCTTTCTGGCCTTTATCAATACCTGGTGTTTTCCGTAATTGTAAAATAATAAGGCCAATGCCACGTGAGGTAGTTTTTCTGTTGGTAATGGCTTGTCGTTATAAATGAAGTCGTATATTTCTGGCCAATACTTGTCAAATATCGGATTTGGTGTCGAATATTCGCTTTCGCTCATTTATGAGTTTTTATAAAATCGCTTCACGAATGCCTCTCTGTTGGGAAATACATGCTCTTTACGTACGATTCCACCAGTAAAATCGTCACGAAAATAATAAACTAATTTATGTACATCATCACCCCTGTATTCCTGATAGTCTCTCTGATATGGTCGGAAAATGGTGACTGTTCTTTTGTTTTTAAAAGCATTATTGTCCATAAATGATTTTGATTTAAGGATTGAAACGCTCAGTTAACCCTTCCACTGGTGTTACGTATGACCAAAAACGATCTTGTATGGACTGTTCCAGGTGTAGATATATGAATACATAAGCACCTCGGCTGGCTATCTTTGATTTATAGCATTCTAGAAAAAAGGTTCACATCTTGTTTAACTGTAAGAAACTTTTGCATTGTGTTCTGCCAGGAAATGAAAGAAAAAAATCCAGAAGCTTGAGATCGTAATGCCGTGGCGTTTATCGAACGAGGGTAGAGCGCTTGTTGTGTGATGAATACTAATAGATTTAAATGATGTACCATTTTGGTCAAAATACCAATCATATCATCGCTCTTGTAGAGTTGGTTCATCCAATCATCAAATATTAATATGGTTCTTGTTCGTTTTTATTTTGTACCAGTTCTTCGATTTGTCGTTTAGTAGGGAAAGTAGAGTAAAAGTTCACATCGGCTTCTTTTTCCAGAGTGTCGAAAAAGTCGCGATTGCCATGCAGATCCCTTAAAATAATGAATATTGTCCAAGGAAGTGTCTTGTTTCCATTCACCATTTTCGTTTTAACAGTGGCGTGTAATATTTTGTGTCTATGAAGTAGAATTTTAGCTAATAAAGTCGTTTTACCCGCCATGGTGTGTCCTTTTAATGGGGACATAGTTTTTGAGTGAATCTAGCTGTTGTTATCAACGGAGTTGGTAATGAAAATTGGCCACTGTACAGAGATTCTAAAAGCTGACGGTTCAAGCGTTAGCCCTTTGTCAGAGCGAATCGAGGGATTATGGGTTACATGTAGTTTTTATAGTAGAGTAGGAGCTACGCTATTGGTGGTAACATGGCAACTTGAAAAATAGGAATATATTAGTTAAATGAAAGGCGTTCGTTAATACCGTGAGGATTAAGGGTGCCGATTTGAAAGATGAATTTTTGTTCCAGATTTTTGCGGCTTTCCTTCGTACCTAGATGTAGGGAAAGGACGCAGATAGCCATGTGTTTTTTGGAGTGGTTAGGCAGATTAAAATGGCGAGCGACTGGCTTAGATGCATCTTTGTCATTCTTCTCAACATCGCGAAGGTGTTCGCAGAATCGGTCACCTAGTCGTCTACCTGTCTCACCAATGTATAATTTATTGCATAACGTACAGGTTATGCAATAAATGACATTTGCGGAGGTACATGTGAAACAATCGGTGATCTTAACAGATCGCTTAGGTCCCGATATCTTGCTAGTGTTAACAATAAAAAGACAAGTTTTGCATCGTGAGCGCGCGCATTTGAAAGTGCCGGGTTGCTCGTTAGTTTTGAGCGCGCTTCTAACTAAAAAGTTGCCTACGTCTTTGTCGCGTTTGAATGAAATAAATGGAGGTTGCGAAAAGATTCTACCAGTCTCGGGATCATTTTGGAGTACCGTAAACGTCCATGTATAAGCCGCACTTTTTTCACAAAATTGAAGCCATAAATCAAGGGTGCGGCTTATCCATGGATACATCTGTGTTTCGAGTTTTAAAAAACCTAATTAATATTCATACAACTTCTTAAGATCTCAGGAAAGAAACATAAAAGAAACTGAGAGCATGTTGCTGTTGTTCATTGACTTTTTAATGAGTGGTGGCTCCTAAAGGAGCCGTTTGTGTCTTCGAGTGTTTATCGGCGAATGTTGCTCTCCAAGAGTTCTTTCAAGCGATTAATTTTCGCTTACTCAAACAAGTAAACACCGACCTAAAAGGAATCTCCATTCCTCCGCACAGCTGTTTGCAGTGACGTCTTGGGCCAGTCACTTCCACGCATATCTTTCCGCCACGTGTGATAAAATACCACAAAATTCGTGAGTACTCGCGAGGTAAATGGCCGACTGTTTCGTTGTCCTTGACCACCTTCTCGGCAAATTTGTAGACTGCATTATCAAGCTCCTATTGTACATGAATTTTTTCGCTTATTGCGGGTACATCTTTATAGACGTGGTCGTGATACCCAGGCCCTGGCCCAGACTCCTCCCCACATTTAAAACTTGGCTACTAAGCCCTCGTTCGTTTTGTTTCAATATCGAAGGAATTTCAACTTTATGGTGAAACCTTGATTGTTTGTCCTTGTTGGTTTATAGCAAGGGAACTTTACTGGAACTTCAAACTTAATTGTATTACATTTTTTTCCAGAATCTGCGCTTCTAAATTCCCAGTGCGGCTTATCTACGGATGCGGCATATACATGGAGTGGAAAGATCTCTCGGCCGCGCTCTGTTCCTTGCTGTGTTGCGGACTCAGTCACCTGCGTAACATAGCCAATGTGGGCGCTCTGAGCCAATATTGCCCTAATCTGATTCAATTGCAGCTCTCTAGAGGCTGGGGAGAGTTCTGGAACAACCTGTCCAAGATCGGCTGTGCTGTCGCTTACCAGGCCCTCCACAGAAACCAGCTGGCCACCTTTCTGTATCTGCGTCACACCTGCGTTCCCCGAGCCGACAGTCCTTGGCAACACTATCTGCAGACGGAGGACCAGGAACAAGAGGAGGAGATGTTGAAGGTGATATTCGCCGGCTCTATCGGCGGACCGCAGGCCAATCAGGCTTGGGAGGCGGCCGATTCATCTCCTGACACCTAATTGTTCTTTTGTTTTCCCCATACAGATCATGTGATCCTAATCGGGAGGTTTGGTTTGTTCATTAAAATGAGGGCATGCAAGCATGAATAATAATCTTAATAATAATCTTTAATACTTATAGAGCGCATAACTCTATATGAATATAATCTTATGCGTTAACTTTACAACAATATAAAATATAAAAAAAAAAAATTAAATACAACAATGATCTCAAGAATGTGATTATGGCCTGCATGCACTCTTTTCAACCAACAAAACAAAGGACCATTAGCCTCCTGAGTATTAATTATCACACACGTGATCTGTATTGGGAAAACAAAATGTACAAGCCAAAAAAGGTCTATTATGCACAAGCTAGGATAGATAACGGACGTGGTCCTCCCAAAAGTTTGCATCCCTCTACCATCGAGCCAGCAAGTTGTGAACGCAGTCCTAAATAATTGTAGTGAGTGTCCAATTTGAAACGGCTCAACTGTGTGTTGAGGAGTTGAAATCAGACAATCCAATTTTCAGACACTTATAGACCTCAATTCACACCGATAAAATCATTCAAATCCTTGACCTTGCTGGCTGGATTGCAAAGCGAACATGGACTAGGTTCAGGTTGAAACGTCGAATTATTCCAAGGTGTGGCCAGTCACATCACCAACGGGGGGAGTCTTTCTTATCGGCACGCCGAGAGACGCCAAACATATTATTGATGCAATATGGCTTGGTTCGGCCCTGGTTATACACAAGTGAAATAAATGCACTCGAACAGTTGCCCACACAAGCCTGTTAAAACAGCACTTTGTCTCTGCTGTCAAGATCACTGATTTTTTTTTTTTCAAAGCCAAAGGCCACTTAAAGATGGTTCCTCTGCTATGGGATGTTTTCCCCAGGTTTTTTGAATGGCTGCCAAAGAAAGATTCCCCCAGTATGTTGAAGTTAGCCTCTGATCTAGGGCCATTGTAGGATGTTCTGTAGTGTTGGGGCAAAAAAATTGAAAAAAGAAAAAAAAATCGGAAAAAAAAACTCTTAAAACAAAAAAAAA
>BLFP01001931.1:2068140-2075640 GCA_014634505.1 Montipora efflorescens
GTCAGTGAGGGATGTGATGTCTTTCTCCAAAGCAGTAAAGTCGACCTTCTTCCATCGACGAAAAGATATTAGTCTCCTAACAACCACAGCAGATGGAATGGCAAGAGTGCAATGAACAAAACAGTGGTCAGACAGCAGTAACGAAGGCTGTGGTGATACTACTATTATGTCTCATGAAAGAGCTTTTGGCTAATTTTATTGAATAAAATTAGCCCAGCTTGCTTTAGCCTTGGCCTGAATTATAGCGTTATTGTCATTTTCGACAACTGGTGGTGTTTCTTCCAAAGGAAATACTTGTGGAGAGTGTCTAATTGTTGAAAAAGCAATTTTGCAATCCAGCTATTAGCTGAAGAGAATTAATTCACCCACAACTGGAAACGATTACAATATTGCATGGCGTCTGATTAGGTAATATTTCAGGACAGACAATGCCACTCCTATCATGATATGAAATGACTTTATGATACACAAATTTGTTTTTGGTTAGGGGAATGTCAACTATAACAGACAAAGCAGTATTCCGTGAATGTTATGCTAGATTGCATGAAGTATGATCCCTTGCTCCAAATGCCAAGCTATTGGCTCTTACTGCTACAGCAACCAGTGAAACAAGGAAAGCAATTATGGAAATTTTGCTCATGGACAGCCCATTCATGACATTCATAATCTATGAAAGCCCTGATAAACCCAACATAGCCTACTTTGTGTTTTATATGTCAAGGGATGAAAGTCTTCAGAAATATTTTGAGTGGCTCATGAAAGAGCTTTTGGAACATGGTATAAATTCAACTAGAACAATAATATACTGCCAGACAATAAAACAGTGTTCTTTGCTTTATGCCATACTTAAGGGTATGCTGGGGGATGGTATGTATGCTGGTGAAATAGGAGACCGAAAAAGAGTTCTTTTAGAGATGCGGCATTCGTGTACCCCTGATGCCAACAAAGAGGCTGTGCTACAAGCTTTTAAAGAGCACGACTCAGAGCTTCGTGTCCTTGTAGCCACTATTGCCTTTGGCATGGGTGTGGATAGTTGAGGAGTACACGGTACAGTTATACATTTTGGGCCGTCAAAAAATATAGAGGAATATACAGGAGACCGGTCGAGGTGGAAGGGATGGCAAACAGACTGTTGCCCACATCATTTATCAAGGGCTACTTCTCAATCATGGTGAGAAAGACAAAGCAATATGTTAAATCAGAAGAATGCCGTAGGAAAACTCTTATGTGTCAGTTTGACAATTGCAAACATGTCAACTGCCCTGACCCAAAACACTTATGCTGTGACAACTGTGCCAAGAACTGTTACTGTAACAGTAATGAGTGTAGAAAACTGACCATGTTCCCAGGTTGTGCCAACCAAACAGGACAAAATCCACCCAGTACTGATCGTACAAGAATAATTTTGGTGCAACAAAAAAATGCCCTGTTTTCAAAGTTGTCATCTTACCATAGATACCTTGTACGTCAAGTCATTAGCAAATCACCTGGTGGTCAGCTTTCAACTCTAACTAACCTACAATTCATGCTTGGATTCTCAAACCAGCAGATTTATCAGGTTCTTGAAAATTGTAGCAAGATATTTACTTTAGAAGATGTTATATCAAATGTTGAAATCTGGCACAAACAACATGCTTTAAAATAATGGAAAGTATCAGCTCAATTTTTGGTGACTGTGCCACTGAAATTACCATGTCTGAAAATATCAAAGATGAAGAGGAACAAAGTGACACATGGCTTGGAGACTGGGACAGACTAATGGATGATGAAGAGCTATGTCATTACTAGATGACTCAGAGAATGACTCCCTTGATAAGTCAGTGGACACTGAGAATATCCCACTAGCAGCAGTAAGTGCTCTAGAAAATCTGACTGTTTCAACATAATTTATTTTTTCCTCAGCGTGTGAGCCAGCCCTGCTCCTCGAATATGACAAATTTTGTTTCTAATTTTGGAAATAGTGCATTAGAGTAACAAAACAATTATCATACTGTGTACTTTAGCAATGGAAATGTTTTCAGTGGAAAACTACGTCATTGTACATTTAATAATCCCAGGGTTGACATCAATTAATTTGCATAATTTGTCAGATTTCAATTTCCTCAGTAAACCACTGTGTAGATCAAATAAAAGCATGGGCAGCCTAACTTGTGCATTTCTACAGCACACTAAAATAAAAAAATATCGGCGCCCTTTCCTTCCACTCGTGGTACATAGCCTCCATACTAAAGTTCTTTAAATCTTCTATGGAAGCTGTCCGTAATAAGGATGGATTTTTCCGTGAACATAAATCGTTCACTTCCGTCAATACTTTTCGCAAAACATGTTTGATTACTATGTTCACCACAGGTTCACATTTTACAACAGCACTTGCGAGTCTTTCTGGAGGACCATGAACTAAGGCTTTTCCAAGAGCGTCATAGCAAGGTTCAAGCGTCTTAGTAACCGTCCTCAACGGGTAATCAACGATAACTTTTACCTTCGTCTCAGTACGAACATTGTTATTGCCCGGCTTACTTATCGGTGTTGAAGTTGACAAAGGACGAAGCGAGGACAAATCAGGAGTAGATACCCCGATACCAGGATCCTTTAAATGCCCAAACGCATTGTAGACTACATGGTACGGCTTCTGGAACGCTCTGTTTGGATTGTAAGTAAAAGAAGTACAAGTGGTAGGTGCTGGAGAAACAAACATCTTGACACGCCAGGACTAAGCTTGTTCTGAGCTGTCGTTGAACACTCTGGAACAGTGTCTGAATCTTTTCGTAATCTTTTCACCCTGGCTGTCTCCACATTACCATCAAAACTGACTTCTCAAGTTTAAGAAGGCGTTTATAACATGGGTTTCTACACACAAACAAGTCATTTTCGGAGTAGACGTTGACGTCAAGGGATAGCGCGGATTTAATTAACTTTGGAAGATCGTGAGCTGTTTTCCCAAATACTTTTATCCTTTCTTTGACAGAAGGAGTACTACCACATATATAGCATCGAAGGTCACCATTAACAAGCTTTTTTGGTGTATTAACCTCCAATACGAACCAATAACACAACATTTTAAACATCGAATACCTTTAAGAGTTTTCGCGCATAAATTTCTAACATTTTATAAGCTGCTTTACAATTGGCCATCTTGCAACAATAGCTCGACCCTGATTGGATATTCTTACACAATGGGAATGGCATGCCCAGCTCGGTTCAGCAGACGTTTGTGGGGAGGGAGAATGGGACCGACACAAAAAACGGCAGCAAGGAGGCTACCAGCTACTGTGAAGGAATACCGGTTGTTTCGCCAACGTGTCAGTTCGCCAGCGACCTGTTCGCCAACGTATGAAGTCGGTTCGCCAACGTCTAATGTCAGTTCACCAACGCTTATATGTCAGTTCACCAACGTCCAATAACACCTTTTTCGTTGAAAACTAGACCCTCCGTGAGTGTACACTGGGTTGCCTGTGGTACGTGCACCGTTCCAAACAATTTTTTTCAAGGTCATTAAGAAGTCATACCAGAAGAGGCCCTTTGGCTCACAGGTCCTCACACGTTCGTACGACGAAACAGATCTGTCCTTGCGTAATATGTAGCTCTAACAGTGCACGATATTGTTTTGGTATTGTCTATCATTGTAGTGCCATGGTAGAAGTCTTGGGTAAATAGTCTGAGAAGACATGTGGTTACTTTATTATTCATCTGCGTCACAATTTTTCACTGATTTTGGGGCTCATTTTGTTGAAACTCAAGCAAGCTTCCAACAGGCCTGTGAACCCTTCCTGCTTACAGAGCAATACTAAAAAATTTCTCCCATATCACATTTCAACCTTAAGCTCGGAAATTCAATACACAACATGATATTATAATTCACAAAGGCAGAAAATACCACAGAATCCTTTTCCAGCGAAAAATTTATTGAAACAAACAACATATTTGCTCTTAGAGGCGAGAACCTCTTCCTATTTCATTGCGTGCGTGAAGGCAAGAAACTCAGTCGTGTCAAATTACCATGTACTTCAGGTAAATACAGCTCACTTTGATTTCGGCTCGACGGGCGATAGATTGTTGTCGAAGTCCAGTACTCGTCGCTTTTGAGATTCATGCCTAGTTTATCCAACTGACTTTCCATTATTGAGCTCCATAAGGGTATATTTTGTTTAAAGATCCACTAAAACACCATTCGCGTTACATGACTTTCGACGCCATTGCCGGTTAAGTTAATCGTTCTACTGTGTCCACCAGAGAAATCAACGCATTTCCCACTACCCTCTCGATCCTAAGAAAATACGCGCAGAAGGCTCTATGCACAAAGCCACCACTTAGCAGGGGAGTGACAGGCAAGACTTTTACCGACACGGAAAAAAATAAAAAAACCACGAAATCAACGCAGACCTCGACTGGGTTTGCCATAGGCAACCCAGTAATAATTGTCAATTAGATAACTTGCAATTCACTTCATCAGAGGGATTGTTGATGTGAACCGCCATATTTGTTATTGAATGCGCCCCAATCCCCCCTCAAATTTTATTAGGTTTCTTTATTGATAGTTTATTGCTGGTCATATACTTTTGCAAACTTGGTGGCTCCTAAAGGAGCCGTTTTTTGATTGTGATTTTTACTGACTTCTTCAGTTTCCACGGGTGGGGCCGTTGAGATGTGAGGACGTTTTCAGCAACTGTGCGGCGGTCTTCTCTTTCCTTTTGTACTTCTCCCAGCTGTCGAATAGCCTCGCCTGCAGGTTTCGATACTGCTTCCGCTGGACCCGCTTCAGTTTTTCATCGGACACAAGCCTGATGTTGACGGCTGTAAGTCTCGCCTCTCTGTCCAGGAGCTCGATTAAGGAGTACAGAGGTAATCCGCACTGCCCGCTCGCACGACGATTCAGAGCGTTGTGCCATTCCTCGATGTCGTTGTTCGTTCTGATGGCCTGCTGGTACACGCTCCAGTTTTTTGGAAGGAACACCGCGCTTTCAATCCACTGTTGTCTGATGTAGGCGACGAGGTTCTGAAGGGGCTCTGTTTGTGCTTCAACTTGCAGACGAAGGATTATAGGGCTGATCTGGCGGTGAGGCAGGAACGGAAGGGCCATTAACTTTCTGATGTACTTATACACCGCGTCGTCCTCAGAATAGGCTCTCTGCAGGGCGAGCTCTTGCACCTGAAAACAAACATAGCCAAACACATAAGTTACCTAGTTAAACACCTAAGTTACCTAGTTACCTAGTTTTTATATGTTCAGTCCAAACTAATTGCGATAACGTACCTTCCTCCACACGGCTTGCGTCCAGTGGAAAACGCATCCCTGAATGGACACAGCTGGCAGGATCGTTCTGAATGCCGCCCACAGCGCCTTTTAAAAGTCTACGGTAACTTGTTTGACGGCTGGCTCGCTTGGAAGTATTTCGATGATGTTCTTCAGTACCTGGAAAATAATGTAACAAAACGCTAAGTTAGTCACACAAATGCTAGCATACCAAAAGATGGTGGAATGTCAAAGGTATCCATCTCTTCCTCGATTCTGCTACTCTCCGCAAGTGGATCAGTGATCTCACTGCAATAGAGGCATTGCCAAACCACCTCTAATCCGGACTTAACAGCATCTCTATACTGCTGTCTCGAAATTCCCGTGTTGCAACGTCGATGTTGCCATTTGTCGCAGCCATCGCACAGGAGCGCTTCCTGTCTCGCTGTTACTTCCTCGTTGCAATAGATACAATAATAGCTTTCCATCTCGAGTGAGTCTTGTAAAAATATTTGATCATCGAAAATACTTCGATAAGCTGAGTGGGTTGAATTGAACAGAAAATCACAGCCCTTTTATAAAGCAATGCCTGATCACCTCCTTTGCAACATGCCGCACAAGCGAAGTTAATGAGCTCACATTGTTTTTATCGCGTTTCTAATTGTTCCCGTAACAGAGAGAAAAGAGACCGGTAGAGAAGCAGGCTGTAGAGGGAACATTTAATAGTTGAGTGGGGGAAGGAAAAAGTTTTGCCGCAAATATTTAATCAGTGTTTCAAGCAATGCAAAAACCTCTGCGAGAGTAGAACAAACACGTCTGGGAGCAAATGTCATAAAATAAGGTCCTGTGTGAAGTTCGTGCTGAAAGCAAGCACCTAGTGTAAAAGTGTTCATTAGGTCCTACTAAACATAAAAAGTTTTGGTGCCAGCTTTACCACTTGCTCAGACGGCTTTTAAGGGGGGGTTAAATTCTGGCCCATGAAATCCAGCGTGAAAACGAGGCTAAAAAACATAATTCCGCATAACTTTGTTAATAACACACGAAAATAAACCAAACTTGCTCACATGATTGGGCATGATCCTCCCTGTTGATTTATGCTAATTTACATAGGTCACGTGACCTCACGCATGAAAGCAAGGCTGAAACAGATAATTTACTCTAAATTTGTCAAAAAAAGAAATCCTTATCATGCCAAACTTGCTTACCTTAGTCAGTCAGACATCTTGCATCGATTGGTGCCACTTTATAGTGTCACGTGACCCCATACATGGAAACGAGGCTGGATTGCAAAACACGCCAAAGGAAAACGAGTGCTAAGGTCATCAAAGTCAAAGCTAAAGACACGATCATCGAGTTAAAGGAGGACAGAAATCTGATTGCTCGTTTGGCGATGGTGTGCAAGAGCCGCCCAGAAACTGACATCCGAGAGGTTGTTGGCTTATATGAGTTCACTGTTGTCCCAAGATCTTTGTTTGCACGAGATGTTACCATGTTGCATTGTTCTTGCAAGAGTGCCCTTATGCATATCCTAGAGAAGGCAGGTGGCCCTAGTACTAATACACAAGAAATCACCGCAGGATTCAAATTCGCGATTGTTGATGGAATGGCCGAAGTCCAATCACATGACAAGCCAGAGTAGATCAAGAACGGTAGAGACTTGGCTGAACATTTCACGAATCGCTCGCTTGTAAAGTATAATGATTTACAAGAGCTCCACATAATCTTTGACAGATATGATGTACCATCCTCACTGAAATCAGCAACACGAGTCAAACGACAAGGAAACAAGTGAACACTTCTAAGGCGTAATCAAACAAACATATTTCAACTCGATGGCTCTTTAACTACGCAAATGTTTAATAAAAAGCTTTTACAGCCGGTTTATGTTCACAAATAAAAGGGGCAACCCTAAAACCGTTTGTTTAGGCCTAATTAGGCCTGAGGTTAGCTTTTATGAATGTTTAGGATAGTTTTTACTCTCTGTATTGGTAAAACAATGACCTGTGATTCCGGATTCCGGATTCCTGGTTTTAGTGTTGCCCCAAATAAAGCCGTCGATGGCGTGGGAGAGAGAGAGAGAGAGAGGGAGAGAGAGAGATTGGGGAGAGTGAAACGAACATTTTCAAGCCGAATCAAACAATTCATCTTGGATCAAAGGTCACATTATCTTCTTTTGGTAATTTGTACATACATTTCAGATCTATTTCACAAAGTATTTTGGACGTTGGCGAACTGACATATAAGGGTTGGTGAACTGACATTAGACGTTG
>BLFP01001931.1:2086530-2101530 GCA_014634505.1 Montipora efflorescens
AACCCTTCCTCTGGTGTTACGTACGACCAAAAACGATCTTGTATGGACTGTTCCAGGTGTAGATATATGAATACATAACCACCTCGGCTGGCTATCTTTGATTTATAGTATTCTAGAAAAAAGGTTCACATCTTGTTTAACTGTAAGAAACTTTTGCATTGTGTTCTGCCAGGAAATGAAAGAAAAAAATCCAGAAGCTTGAGATCGTAATGCCGTGGCATTTATCGAACGAGGGTAGAGCGCTTGTTGTGTGATGAATTCTAATAGATTTAAATGATGTACCATTTTGGTCAAAATACCAATCATATCATCGCTCTTGTAGAGTTGGTTCATCCAATCATCAAATATTAATATGGTTGTTGTTCGTTTTTATTATTTTGTACCAGTTCTTCGATTTGTCGTTTAGTAGGGAAAGTAGAGTAAAAGTTCACATCTGCTTCTTTTTCAAGAGTGTCGAAAAGTCGCGATTGCCATGCAGATCCCTTAAAATAATGAATATTGTCCAAGGAAGTGTCTTGTTTCCATTCACCATTTTCGTTTTAACAGTGGCGTGTAATATTTTGTGTCTATGAAATAGAATTTTAGCTAATAAAGTCGTTTTACCCGCCATGGTGTGTCCTTTTAATGGGGACATAGTTTTTGAGTGAATCTAGCTGTTGTTAATGGGGACATAAAAATTTGGTTTTATCAACGGAGTTGATAATGTAAATTGGCCACCGTACAGAGATTCTAAAAGCTGACGTTTCGAGCGTTAGCCCTTCGTCAGAGCGAATCGAGGGATTATGGGTTACGTGTAGTTTTTATAGTAGAGTAGGAGCTACGCTATTGGTGGTAACATGGCAACGTGAAGAATAGGAATATATTAGTTAAATGAAAAGCGTTCGTGAATACCGTGAGGATTAAGGGTGCCGATTTGAAAGATGAATTTTTGTTCCAGATTCTTGCGGCTTTCCGTCGTACCTAGATGTAGGGAAAGGCCGCAGATAGCCATGTGTTTTTTGGAGTGGTTAGGCAGATAAAAATGGCGAGCGACTGGCTTAGATGCATCTTTGTCATTCTTCTCAACATCGCGAAGGTGTTCGCGGAATCGATCACCTAGTCGTCTACCTGTCTCACCAATGTATAATTTATTGCATAACGTACAGGTTATGCAATAAATGACATTTGAGGAGGTACATGTGAAACGATCGGTGATTTAAACAGATCGCTTAGGTCCCGATATCTTGCTAGTGTTAACAATGAAAAGACAAGTTTTGCATCGTGAGCGCGCGCATTTGATTTGCTCTGACAAAGGGCTAACGCTCGAAACGTCAGCTTTTAGAATCTCTGTACGGTGGCCAATTTACATTATCAACTCCGTTGATAAACCAAATTTTTGTGTACTACTTCCCCACCGACGCAGCACCACAGTTTCTTTAGAAACTACCCCTTCATTCATTAGAACAATAATATACTGCCAGACATTAAAACAGTGTTCTTTGCTTTATGCCATACTTAAGGGTATGCTGGGGGATGGTATGTATGCTGGTGAAATAGGAGACCGAAAAAGAGTTCTTTTAGAGATGCGGCATTCATGTACCCCTGATGCCAACAAAGAGGCTGTGCTACAAGCTTTAAAGAGCACGACTCGGAGCTTCGTGTCCTTGTAGCCACTATTGCCTTTGGCATGGGTGTGGATAGTAGAGGAGTACACGGTACAGTTATACATTTGGGCCGTCAAAAAATATAGAGGAATATACAGGAGACCGGTCGAGGTGGAAGGGATGGCAAACAGACTGTTGCCCACATTATTTATCAAGGGCTACTTCTCAATCATGGTGAGAAAGACATGAAGCAATATGTTAAATCCGAAGAATGCCGTAGGAAAACTCTCATGTGTCAGTTTGACAATTGCAAACATGTCAACTGCCCTGACCCAAAACACTTATGCTGTGACAACTGTGTCAAGAACTGTTACTGTAACAGTAATGAGTGTAGAAAACTGACCATGTTCCCAGGTTGTGCCAACCAAACAGGACAAAATCCACCCAGTACTGATCGTACAAGAATAATTTCGGTGCAACAAAAAATGCCCTGTTTTCAAAGTTGTCATCTTACCATAGATACCTTGTACGTCAAGTCATTAGCAAATCACCTGGTGGTCAGCTTCCAACTCTAACTAACCTACAATTCATGCTTAGATTCTCAAACCAGCAGATTTATCAGGTTCTTGAAAATTGTAGCAAGATATTTACTTTAGAAGATGTTATATCAAATGTTGAAATCTGGCACAAACAACATGCTTTAAAATAGTGGAAAGTATCAGCTCAATTTTTGGTGACTGTGCCACTGAAATTACCATGTCTGAAAATATCGAAGATGAAGACGAAGAAAGTGACACATGGCTTGGAGACTGGGACAGACTAATGGATGATGAAGAGCTATGTCATTACTAGATGACTCAGAGAATGACTCCCTTGGTAACTCAGTGGACACTGAGAATATCCCACTAGCAGCAGTAAGTGCTCTAGAAAATCTGACTGTTTCAACATAATTTATTTTTTCCTCAGCGTGTGAGCCAGCCCTGCTCCTCGAATATGACAAATTTTGTTTCTAATTTTGGAAATAGTGCATTTGAGTAACAAAACAATTATCATACTGTGTACTTTAGCAATGGAAATGTTTTCAGTGGAAAACTATGTCATTGTACATTTAATAATACCAGGGTTGACATCAATTAATTTGCATAATTTGTCAGATTTCAATTTCCTCAGTAAACCACTGTATAGATCAAATAAAAGCATGGGCAGCCTAAATTGTGCATTTCTACAGCACACTAAAATAAAAAAATATCGGCGCCCTTTCCTTCCACTCGTGGTACATAGCCTCCATACTAAACTTCTTTAAATCTTCTTTGGAAGCTGTCCGTAATAAGGATGGATTTTTCCATGAACATAAATCGTTCACTTCCGTCAATACTTTTCGTAAAACATGTTTGATTACTATGTTCACCACAGGTTCACATTTTACAACAGCACTTGCGAGTCTTTCTGGAGGACCGTGAACTAAGGCTTTTCCAAGAGCCTCATAGCAAGGTTCAAGCGTCTTACTAGCCATCCTCGACGGGTAATTGACGATAACTTTTACCTTCGTCTCAGTACGAACATTGTTATTGCCCGGCTTACTTATCGGTGTTGAAGTTAACAAAGGACGAAGCGAGGACAAATCAGGAGTAGATACCCCGATACCAGGATCCTTTAAATGCCCAAACGCATTGTAGACTACATGGTACGGCTTCTGGAACGCTCTGTTTGGATTGTAAGTAAAAGAAGTACAAGTGGTAGGTGCTGGAGAAACAAACATCTTGACACCCCAGGACTAAGCTTGTTCTGAGCTGTCGTTGAACACTCTGGAACAGTGTCTGAATCTTTTCGTAATCTTTTCACCCTGGCTGTCTCCACGTTACCATCAAAACTGCTCGTGAGTTCTTGTTTCAAGTCAAAGATGTTTTTTTGACGTCAAGGGGTAGTGCGGATTTAATTAACTTTGGAAGATCGTGAGCTGTTTTCCCAAATACTTTTATCCTTTCTTTGACAGGAGGAGTACTACCACATATATAGCATCGAAGGTCACCATTAACAAGCTTTTTTGGTGTATTAACCTCCAATACGAACCGATAAACACAACATTTTAAACATCGAATACCTTTAAGAGTTTTCGCGCATAAATTTCTAACATTTTGTAAGCTGCTTTACAATTGGCCATCTTGCAACAATAGCTCGACCCTGATTGGATATTCTTACACAATGGGAATGGCATGCCCAGCTCGGTTCAGCAGACGTTTGTGGGGAGGGAGAATGGGACCGACACAAAAAACGACAGCAAGGAGGCTACCAGCTACTGTGAAGATCTACACTAGGTCAAACTTCAATCAATTCATTAGTCTTGTCATGTATGAATGACTTCAAAGTCAAATTCAATGATCAGTTCTTTTCCCATGTCAAGAAGCTAACAGTGTGTGTAAATTATGTGACTTTTAGGCTCAGCCATGGTGAATATTGTTTCACGAATGAATTATTGTGTGTCACCTTCACAGGCCAAAATGGAATCTTGCTCGCCTTAATTAATTTTTTTTTTGCAACAATTGGTTCAGATCATTGACTCACTCCTTATTGCTGTCCCAACTCTATGAAAACATTCACTCATTCCCACCCCTTAAAAGAAATATGAAGGGACACTCTGAGTACATATCTCTTTTGATTGTTTATTGTGTGGACAAACAAGACTACTTTCATGTGTAAAATAATAATAACAGTGATACAGAAGTGGACTGATAGTGCTTTGACAATTGGTGTCTGATTGGATTATTCAGATAATTGGACTCACAGCAAAAATTAAATAAGAGTTTGTAACTCATTCATTGTTGCCTGGCTCTTGAGAAGAAATGATCTTTCTTTCTAGATTTAACAAGGAGAAAGGACCTACAAATGACATTGCCATAGCAACCAGTCTCAGTTTTTGAACCTCCTGCTTTCATCAGCTGATCAAAGTAAATTTGTCAAGCTGAATAGTTCACACTTTAGATTCACTACAAAAATTGGAGGCATGGCCATCCTGGTCTGTCCTAACGTGAACAAAAAATCTTTGACCTGCATTGTGCAGCTGTTGACACGAGAAAGCAACAACTGATCTCATAATGGCATAGTTATTATCAAATTTGATCAAAGGCTGAGGTTAAAATTGTGTCCGTCTCAAGTGAATGACTGGTGGTTTTGAATGTGTTGCTTGTTGAAAGCTTGTCAGAATCAATTCAATTAGTTCTGTCCTCATAATCAGCAATGGGAAATCAAAGGTGATTAAAAAGAACAGGAGTTCAAATACAGCTTGGAAAAAAAATTCACTTGAGCTGACACATCAAGCTAGCCTGGTTGTTTTTGAACCTCCTGCTTTCATCAGTTGATCAAAGTCAATATTATTTTTCAAGGTGAATAGTTGACACTTTAGATTCACAACAAAAACTGTAGGCATGGCTATGCTGGGGTGTCCTGTCCTGTTAAAATATCTACATTAAACTGAACTTAATGACTGAAAGCAGAGCCTGATGTCCACTGGCCAAGCTGAAAGAAAGAAAGGAAGACAAGCAAACATCAGCTCAAAAATCAAAAGGTTCCAGCAAATTTGAGTGCCAGAGTGCCTTAAATATTTAAGCCCAACAGGGCAGCCCAATCAAAGTGAAGTAAAATATTGGAAATAAATAGAGAAACCCTTTTGCTTACATCATGCTAATAGTCTGAAGCACTGATCACCAAAAATGCATGCAATTCAAATCAAATCTTTATGTTAGCTCATTATGGAATAAAATTATAATGGGTATAGATCATCATCATCTCAAATTTGTTGTAATAGTAATAACATTATGGTTAAATTGGTAGTAAAGTGCGAGTTAAGAGGTCTGTTTTCTTGCTAACTCCCCATAACTTGAGATGAGACAAATTCTTACCAATTATTCCATGACCTGCTTGTGGATTGCGAGTCGGGAGGTCAGTAGTCTGTAACAGCCTAGTGGGTCCTTGACCGGTTCGACCTCCACAGTGATGAGGCACTCCACGTTCTCCTCCCACTGTTCGCCATTTAATTCCAGTTTGTAGAGATTATTTCGGACCGGCTTGTACCATAGCAGAAGCACCACTGTTTCGCTGACAAATGATGCCACTTGGCCAACTAGAATTCGGGGAGCATTGCAGGTGCTGTTGCCTTCCACCAGAGCGACAAAGTCTCCAGGTTTGAAATTGTGCTCTACTGTGTCTCTGTCTGCGGCAGCGGTTTCTTCACGCGTCTCCAGCTCCACTGGCTCATGCTTCGAGCCTTCCGCATATGCCTTCGTCATTTGCACAGCCAATTCTTTCTTCTGGTTAGCGGTTCTCTTGTCATATGTCTGTTCCGCTTGCTGTCGTGAGTGTCTCAAGGCGGTTGCAAGGGAATTCTTCAGCGCATCAATGCAGTCACTGCCAGAAAGGGGAAAAGAGAAAAAAACATAATAATTCGGTGGGTAAAATAATTATTGTAAAGTATGAGCTGGACACAATCATAACACATCATAACACATCATAACACTAGCACACTAGATTGCTGTGCAATTTAATTCCTTGTCTGGTTCCATGTCACGCATTTAAATATGTAATTTTTTTGTTTTTGTATTTTAATGAACTTTTGTTATGTATTACCTTTTTTACACACTCTTGAACACGTGGGGGAAAAAACAAACAAACAAAAACTAAACAAGAAAAATAAATAACTAAATATAGTTGTTGTTATTACTATTAAAATCACGAGGATCGTCACCACCGGCCTGTCGTTCACATTTCGTCTACAGTCCATTTAAACATGGAGAATACCTCCATGAAATATAGACTTGACAAGTCTCTAAGCTCATGGTCACTTTGAATAATTACCTCTTCCCATACGCCCACGTGACAAACGCAGAACGCAAGGCGTTAACTCCAGCAATCTTGCCGGTGAGACCAAAGATTAATTTCCTTAGGTGTCCCGAGAAGGAACCACTGGAAAATCTCTTGCCACTTCTGTTCTGTAAAAGAGTCTATAACAGATAGATTATCTTTAAATGGCATGTGACCCAGAGGAAAGAATGTTTGACAAGCAAGTTTCATCTTTAAGCAAGTCACAAGCATGTGTGATATATCAATGTCCACACCAACTTGGAGCAGTTGAAAATGCATAAAGGCACAATGGACATTCCACAGAGATGAGAACACTAATATTGACACCCAAAGAACAAACCAACGAATGTCTGTACTTTGTATCCAGACCCTCACAGGAGATCAGTAGGGTGTGTTATTGCTCTAAGCACCCAAGCCCAGAGCAGAGTAATCTCTGTGTGCTCGTAAACACCCTGACATAAGGTAGTAGAATGTTTTTGGGCCATCACGTCCCCAGCTTAAAAAAACAGGGGTGAAAACTCCAATCTGCACATTTCAACAAGCACAATCAAGGGTGAATTTGCAAAAAAAGAAACCCGGAGGTAATACGAATTTAACGAGTGAACAACCCTATGCCGCAAAATTCAGTGTTACTAAGTCTGTATGGTTACTAAGTCTAAAAGGGTGTAGGGTTACTAAGGAACCCTTACCTCGAACCCTTTAGAGTGTTTGATATAAAAATTTCACCGTTCCAGTAATATTGAATGTTTTATTAAAATTCACTTGTATTATAAAATTACACCAAAGCACCTAAGCCACTAATATTAACAAAGAATCAATGTCACCAACTCACAACTAACAAGAAGTCTCCACTGACTTCGCTTATGAGCTGGGGTCTGTAATTGTCAATGTAGGTTTTGATAACCCTGCACAGTTCATCCCCTGGCTGAAAACAAGAGAAAAAAAGGAGGTGAGTCAAAACTGATCACAAACCATATTATTGTTCCCGCAATACATACAAGAAGAGGACAGTGGTACAGAATAATTATTGTCTGCGGCTTTAAAGTTGATGACAGATTAACTAATGTTAGATTCTTTGAGTCGTAATTAGGATAATTTTACTTTATGTTAACTAGCTTTGTTTCAGTGTCCCCAATTAGTACTGTAATGTACTACAATCCGTTAATGACACTTAAATAAAGTTTTCATCATCATCAGATTAAAAAGAGGAGATTCACATGGCTTTCCTTTGGTAATGTAACATCCCAATTACAATGTAATGATACTAATAAAAATAATTACTCTCAGTCATTACCACATTTTTTGTTTTGTTGTGGTTAGACTTCTCAAGCCAAAACAAGTTTGGGATCGCCAATGACATTTAGCAAGGAATGAGTTTCAGATGTAGATGTTAACATGTAACAGAATTGTTTGGACGTGATCAGCTCTTCAATCTGTGGTTGTGAGACTAGCGATGGCTATAGTAGTTGGAATATCAAGTGCCTAGGTTTTCTTAAAGACTTGCATAATGACAAAAATTGGTGTAACTTGCCTGTATGGCCACTTTGTCGCTTCCTCGAAAGCGCTGAGTCTTGTACCGGTTGATTTGGAGATGTAGGCCTGATCCATCTTCACTGACGACCAGGAAATTGCGATCACAGGAGTTCCTCGCGTCTAACTTGGATCGATCCCTTACAATTTCCAGGGTTCTCACTTCCAGCCCTCTGGACGGAGGTAGATAAACATAGAGACTCAATAACACGAGGTCGGAGCAATGCCAAGCTTTCAGTTTCAACGGGTGGGTGGACTCGAATCGTTGCCTTTGGGCAGTCACAGCACGGACAACCTCGTTGCTTTAAAAGGAAAGCACACAGCAATTAATTCAACCTGGCCTGCACTGTTTTCATACAAAGTTCATTCCTTGGCACCCCAAACCCCAAAGTAAGAAAAATTTGACTTGTGCACTAATTTTTTTTGTCTTAGGATGCTCAACTCTGGGTCAATCACAACATACACGTAACCATTTATGGACAGAACAAAAACAAATTGAGATCAAGACATGCTCCTTTGCGAACTGGTGACAGGCACTTGGAAAACGGTCCTATTGACTAGGCTTAAAAGAAGAAGAATGACTTTACCAGGAAACCCAGCGATTCAAGGCCTCCAAGTCTTCCTTTGTTGATGGCCTTTCAATGTCCTCCTGCTTGTGAAGAATGGTAGCTTGGGCTCGGATCTGCTTTATGATTTGTATGTCTTTAAATTCTGGCCCATGTTCCCTGTGCAGGAACTTGAGTGCGTACAGTAGGGAGGAAAGGTGATTCCCACATGTAGCCGAAGATGCATTCCTTTCCTCCTGCAACGACAACCGTAATGCAGACTATTAAAAGACTGAACTCAAATCACGTGCTTCAAATATCACAGACAGATCACAGGTCAACGATGTTTGTTACCAGTGTCGAGAGAGGCAACCAACAAATTAAACTTGCTAAGGAATCAGTTGACAAGATATCAGGCCAATTATAGATCAAGCTAGTCTTAAGTCATGACATGATTTAAACCAGCACACATCACCAGCTCATAGCATAATAATAACCATTATTATTATTGATTTGATGAAAGGCTGAGCTCAAACAAGTGTTAATTTCAAGTGAATGAATGCCTGTAGCGGTTTTCAATCTCTTCTTTGTTGAAGGCCTTTTTGAATCAATTCAGTTGGTTGTGTCGTCAGATCTCCCGCCGCGTCTTGATAGTGGAAGGAAGAAGGGCTACATGTATGTGATGAAGGAGTTGTGGGACGACTTAGGTTACGGAGAGCTCGGTCTAACTGCACAGAACTTGCGTGATCAAGCTGCAAGGTTGGAAAAATCTCTTGGCAGCGTTAAGGGAACAATGGACAGGCAGATTGGGAGAGGAAATGATATGCGGATCGAGAATGAGCCGGAACAAACAGGTGTCCCCTAATGAGAATCCGTTCGAGTATTTATGGCTCGTTGATTGCGTATTGTACTCAGTAGTTGCTGCTTTTCTTTTGTTAAAAGGGTGGAAGAAAGAAACGCCTGGGCAATCAGATTGTGCGGGAAACAAACCAACCGCGAAATGGAAACGTGTGCATTAAGAGAAAGTTATCGAAACGCGGAAGAAAATATCTATTGCAAAGGCGGAAATGGAGAGAATAAAAGTGAACCGCAAGCTAACGAAGAGAGGTAGAAAGAACCGGGAACTTTTAAAGATGGAATGTAAAACGCTCTCTGTTGGAGAGCTGGTTAATTACATGGAAAGAAATAAGGCCGTGCTACGGAAGTTGAAGAAGGGATTTGTTAGGAGAAAGAAAGTAGAGGAATCAAGGTCTTTTAACCGAACTTATCAAGTGGATCCTAGCAGAGTTTATAAGGGGTTTAATAAACTTGCAAGGGATCAAGGGACTGACCGCCCGGTGTATAAGAGCATGGAGGATGTTGATAAAGGATCAAACACTGATGAATTGCTTGACAACATTGAAGAGGCTAGCGGATTTTGGAAAGAGTTGTGGGAAACCCCGGGTTCAGGAAACGCCTCTGCCAGCTGGCTAGAGGAGATGAAGGATGTGATCAGGGAGCATGTGCCACCCCCGGCCGAGGAGGAATGGGATCTAGAGATTGATGAGGTAGTGAAAACAGTGAAAAAGAAAAAGAAATGGAGTGCCCCGGGGCCGGATAAGATATCTAATTATTGGTGGAAACATGCTGAGGCTCTCCACCACGGAGTGATGCTCTGCTTCAAATATATCTGTAAGCTGCAAGGTGATTTTCCCACGTGGTTTACTGGAGGAAAGACTACACTGATCCCCAAACCTGGAGTGGTATCCAGCGATAACCAAAGACCAATAACATGCCTGAACACAGTTTATAAATGGTTCACCGCTTGCCAAAACCTGTCTACGAAAGCGCAGATGCACAAGCCTTTTGGGATGTCCCGCTGTAAGCAGACCACGTGGTAGTGAGAGCCAACCGAATAGATGCTAGAGTTGTGGACCACAAGCGGAAGAATGTTACCATCTAAGAGATGAGTTGTCCATGGATGGACAACAGAGCTGCAAAAGACCAGGATAAGACAGAGAAGTATGCCCCCTTGCGGCTGGAACTAAAACAACAATTCAAAGGATACAGCATAGACCAGCACAACATCATTCTAGATGTACTGGGAGGATACTCCAAAGGACTTGAGAGAACTGTTAGGGTTTTAGTGGGAAGGAAGAGTAAAGAAGTCTTGATAAAGATGCAGAAGTCCGTGTTATTCAAGTTTACACATTGCCCGCCACTTCAAGATAATGACATAAGATAAGACACTAGTAGAGCATTTTTTAAGTATTTTAATGTGATATCTCAGAGAAGGAGATTTGAATTTTTTTTTTCCTTCAAGGTCTACTTAGAAGACATTTTAATGTATTAGTTTTTCTTTTAATTTTCTTATTTCTCGTTGGCCTTTAGGTTACGCAACAGCGCCCTACTGTGCTTTAGCTATCGTTTAGCATACATACGTTTGCACTGCTATAATAATAATAGTAATAATTGTTATTATTATTGTTATTATTATTATTATTACTATTATTATTATTATTATTATTATTATTATTATTATTGATTTTATGAAAGGCTGAGCTCAAACAAGTGTTAATTTCAAGTGAATGAGTGCCTGTAGTGGTTTTCAATCTCTTCTTTGTTGAAGGCTTTTTAGAATCAATTCAATTGGTTGTGTTGTCAGATCTTCCAAGAAAATAATCCACCATAGCAAATCAAAGTCCAAAAGGAACAGGTTCCAACAAAAATTAGTGCCAAATACAGCTTGAAAAAATTCGGCTTTTACTTCGAGTAGAAGACACACATGACGTAACAAAAGCCTTAGGGTTCTTTAGGGATTTCGAATTCTGATTAGGTATTGTTTCACAATTTTTGTTCAATTGTTTTAGGTCATGTGTGTCCTCTACACGAAGTAAAAGCCAAGAATTCACTTGAGCTGACACGGCAAGCTAGCATGGTTGTGAACTAAATTATATCGATACATGCATGTACTTTAAACACAAACAGAGAACTCACAAGCCTACTGGCACATTTCATTGACTGTTCTAGAAGGAAAGAAGGAATCCACGAGTTCGTAGCGGCAATATTTTAGGTGATTTTTAACGGTATCGTGAGACACGATGGTATTCCGACATGGCGGGTCAATTGACTAGTTTTCAGTTATCCCGGTCAGTCGAACAGGCTTACCAACTTCTCGCACGCCCTAGAGCACGCCTTAAAAATTTACCTTGAGAAAGTCCACATAAGCTTCTATGGTTGGAATATTAAGAAAGCAATATTCCGTGAATGGTTTATCTGCCACCAGGGTAGATCGAACATAGCCGAGGTAACCTTTGGAACAAAACGGAAAGAATGCGAACATTAGCCGGTGAGCAATGGAGAAAAAATGTCACACCTCTAATGAAAATTTCACACCTGTCATGTGCATTCTACTGAGTGAAATTTGGAAAAACTCTTCTTCGAAATTTATCCTGAATCCAAAAAGAAATTTTTGATTAGAGAAATCAATCACTTACATAGCATTCTCCCCTGCACCTTGGCGTAGGTGGTAATGGAAATGGGCGCTGTTTGCCGCTGAAAATTGACCTTTTGCATAAAAAATTTCTTCACAGCTTCTAGGAACTTTTGCAGTGGACCTGGTAATTGATCCATTGGTAGAGCATAGGCAGTAGATCTTTTCCTTTTCGCGGGTGTTGAGGCAGAGTCTTCTTCACTCTCTCCATGGGGAATTTCGTGACTCTGGGCTGCTAGATCATGCTCAGAAGTGCTCGGCTGCGGCTGTGATTGTTAATCCTCACCCTCTGATGAAGGGAGCCAGTCGTCGTCGCTTTGGTTAGGTTTTGGGCTTGTGAAGCTTTGGCACGTGCAACGGGTTTTTGGGAGATGTAGCACTTCCTCGTCGTTGGAACTGCTGTAATCGGCGAGGCTGTTAAGAGACGAATTGGCCATAATCAACGCTAGCAAAAAAAATTAGTCTTTACACGTGAGGGTGAAATGCAAGAATGATTGACCTTGCTTAGCGTCAAAAATTCTTTTGTGGTCGCGGGTGCCGAGGAATACTGGGACGCGCTGGTGAGGAACACTGGAACTAGGGGATTTTTGCCGCGAACCTTAAATTGTCGATTGACAAGCCTTTGAATGTTACAGTCACACACCAGTCAATTTCGATTATTACACTGAAGCTGAGTCTATAGTAATTGGACTTAAACGTAGACAACATTACACTTAGGCTGAAAACAGGGTTGAAAACTCCAATCTGCTCATTTCAACAAGCACGATGAAGGGTGAATTTGCAAAAAAAGAAACCCCTGGCATGGCAGCTAATACGGATTTAACGAGTGAACAACCCTATGCCGCAAAAGGTTGTTAAGTCTAAAATGGGTTATTTTTCGGCCAAGGGTTATTAATGGGGACATAGTTTTTGAGTGAATCTAGCTGTTGTTAACCCTTTCAGCCCCGTGGGGTTCCCCATTGACAAGTAAAATCGTCTGGCGTTAGACAGAGTAAAATCTATAAGTGGCACTATTGGGAGTGAAAGGGTTAATGGGGACATAGTTTTTGAGTGAATCTAGCTGTTGTTAACACTTTCAGCCCCGTGGGGTTCCCCATTGACGAGTAAAATCATCTGGCGTTAGACAGAGTAAAATCTATAAGTGGCACTATTGGGAGTGAAAGGGTTATTAATGGGGACATAGTTTTTGAGTGAATCTAGCTGTTGTTAACACTTTCAGCCCCGTGGGGTTCCCCATTGACGAGTAAAATCGTCTGGCGTTAGACAGAGTAAAATCTATAAGTGGCACTATTGGGAGTGAAAGTGTTAAATTATGCATTCCTGGAGAACGTATCTTTAAGGGTTTCGTCATTTTGACATCGTGTGAAGAGAAAAATTTTTGCGGACATATATCTTCGTTGTCGCACAAGCTTAAATTTTCCGCTAAAATCATTTCTAAAGCACTAGAATGAGTCGCCATTTTGTTTTTTTCTCTTTCATGAATCACTGGAAGTAACATACAGGATTTTAATTCTTGCCTTATATACACGACTCTTTGATTTAATTTTACAAATCTTTAACCTCTGTAAGTGTAGAGGCGTCTATTTCCCACCCGGTGAAATGAATTGCATTTGCCACAGCTGAAGTATTTTGGAGAGGCTAAACAGATTAGATTTGTACAGGGGACCACTGCATGGCCTTTCTCTGGACAGATGGCTAGGTTTTTTAGGAGAAAAAAAAATGTAAATCTCTTCGATGCCAATCTTTAGATAAGAGTTGTAGAAAAAATAAAATAAACTCGCCAATCTCCTCCACCAAGGTTCGTTTTTTATCTCTCTGCTCGAGCTTCGTTCTCTTTTGTAAAATATATTCTTGGAGCTGTGGTGGAAGGACGTCCCATAAACTTTCCATCTTTCTTGAAGTGAAGTCTCTTGAACTCGAATGCCCTATTTTGAATATCGAGCTCGTTTGGGTACTGGGTTGGACTACACACACATACGCACCCCTGGCTACTTGTGGGCCATATGTTTTCCAACCCCCCTTGTGGTGACTACGGCTTCTTTTGTGGTCATCCAAACAAGATTTGGTATGATTGTTGCTTGATGTCTCATCTCTTGATACATCTCTTCAAATGTTGTAAAACCTTTAATTTTTTTGTGGGGAGTTAGTTGTGAGGACGTGACAAAAAGTTTAATGCTTGTGAGAACATCTGGTAATACCCTACTTATAGGAACAGGCCAATACACAGGTTTTGCAGGGAATTCGCTATTTGCGGGGAAATGATAAAATGATATATATGAATTGGATTATTTATGAACTGCGGATATGAAATCAAGTGAAGCTATGATATTCGCATTTGTTAGCGCAATTTTTGCAATTGCGTGGAGAAGCCGGAGGAAGCCACCCTTGCTCTTTCCGTGCTCTCCGAACAGTTGATGGATGAACTTCCACGCCACGCTTGAAAAGCTTCTTTTGGATTTGGCTGCTGGTTGCTTCGTCATTTTTCCGCATCTGTGCCTCGATAAATGCCTTGGCAGATGCGTTCAGCTTCTAGGCTGGCCGGACTTCGGGAGGTTGTTAACGGAACCGGTAAGTTTTATCTTCTTAACTATTCTCGCCTCGCTCTGATAGCTGACAAAAGAACCTTTGTCTCTTAATTTTTTGAATATCGCTAGTGGCTGCAAGCCATTTTTGTTAAGAGATTAAATTCGCTTTCAAGTGTGAAACCTTAGGCATGATGGAGCAACTGAAAAACAGTGTGATTGCAAATAACTGAAGATGACATTTGTACAAATCAAGTGAAGCTATGATCTTCGCAGTTATGAACACAATTTTTACAATTGCGTAGAGAAGCCTGAAAAATTCAGGACTTCAACGGGGTTTGAACCCGTGACCTGGCGATTCCAGTGCGACTCTCTAACCAACTGAGCTATGAAGCCACTGACGTTGGGAGCTGGTCATTTGTGGGTTCTAATGGTTCTGTGAGGAATGAATCAATGATGAGATGGTATATGAAATGTATCATATATGAACTGGG
>BLFP01001931.1:2109030-2111322 GCA_014634505.1 Montipora efflorescens
TCAAAAAGGGTGCGATACGATAGCTTGTCCCTAACAAATGATGTCATGTCATCAGCAAATATGACTAATTTGATTTCATTACCATCCACTACAATGCCCTTGATTTCATCGTTATTACGTATCGATAATGCCAATAATTCAAGTACTATTATGAAGAGTGATGGTGAAAGTGGGTCCCCTTGGCGAACGCCCCTCTTAAGATTAAAAGAGCGAGTGAAAAAACCATTGTTAATCACACAACTTGTTATATTTCTGTAAAACGTTTTGAACCACGCTAAAACGAATTCACCAAAGCCAAAGAATTCCAGCGATTTGAGAAGGAAATTCCAATTCAACGAATTGAAGGCTTTCTCAAAGTCTATTGCGGTCATTATACTTTGGCAGTCTCACATTTTTGCAAACTCCATGACGTCGCTTATCGTATGAACTGCGTCGAAAATGGTTCGTCCTTTGACAAAGGCATTCTGATCATAATGAATGATATGAGGCAAAACTTTCTCTAGCCGTTTAGCAATGGCTTTGGAGCCAATTTTTACGTCAACATTCACTAGAGAAATCGGTCTCCAGTTTTTGATCAATCTCCTGTCTTTGTCCTTTTTCTCAATTAAAGTTATTACGGCTTGTTTTTGCGTCGTTGATAATTCTCCGTAAAAATAGGCATAATTCAAAGAGTCAACTAGAAACGATCCGATTTCTGGCCACAAAAACTTGTAAAATTCTACTGTGAGCCCATCGTTCCCAGGAGTTTTATTGTTGTTGAAGGTCGACCTTGAAGCATTCGGAATGAGTTAACTGGCCCTCACACATTTCACGCATTGAATCAGTTAAGTTAGGAGATGAAGAGAAATTTTCAAGAAAGGGACAAGTTGAATAGTCACTTCGTATTCCTGACTGTTCGTCGTAAAGTTTCGAGTAAAAGCTGTAAATTTCATTCGTAATAGTGCTCGGGGCGGTAGTCTCTTCTCCATTTGTCCTAATAAATTTTCTTATGCAGCTTTTCTTCTTATTACTATTCTCTAAATTCAAGAAATACTTGCTTTTCCTTTCCCCTTGTTCGTACCATGTAGCACAGGATCGGATGATTGAGCCCCTTACAATGTAGTCATATTCTTTTTTGTACTCCGCTTTAGCCGATTCCAGGTTGGGACGATTTTCTTGCATTGGTGATTGTGCAATTCTCTCTTCGCATATTTTAAGCCTATTTTCAATTGCTTAGATTTTCCTTTTCCTTTCTTGAGCTTTCAATTTACTACAAGATATACTTTCCTCACGAATTTTGTATTTCATCCAATCCCATTTAATTCTCAGATCAACACAGAAATTAATTTCATCGAGCCACATTGAAAATTTTTTACGTAAACGCTGAATAAACAAAGCGTCATCCAAGAGACTGTTGTTCAATTTCCAAAAAGATGGGCCATGCTGCTGATCATCCAGACTATCGATTTCTAAGGTTATTGCACTGTGATCCGTTCTTATAGCTGTCACTATGTCGACCTTTGCTACATCATCTTGTAACGAATCACTAATGAGCCAATAATCAAGGCGTCTCTGGATAATTGGGCTTTTTTTTCTCCAAGTAAATTTCTTTATATCGGGATTACGGATTCTCCAAATATCTACTAAATCGTAATTCATCAAAATGTCCTCCACACACTTAACTGAGTCTTTTAACACTGGGTTTCCACCCGAGCAGTCTAGATCTGGATCTATGGTTACGTTAAGGTCCCCTCCTAATATAATTCTTTGGTCAAATTCATGGAATCCTCCATCGTAGATGAGCTCGGACAATGTTTGGAAGAACATAGTTTGTTGAGTGGTGGTATTAGGAGCGTACATATTTACCAGAAGAAACGGGACATCCTGAATAGTTGTCTCTAAAATGAGGTACCTACCTTCCTTATCAAATCGGATTGATTTTAATTTGAAGTCAAAGGATTTTCGTACTAGAATGGCGACCCCGCGACTATGGAAAGAGCCATGAGCAAAATAAATATCTCCAGGCCACTGCTTTTTCCATTGATTTTCAATCTCCTCGGTGCTGTAAGTCTCTTGCAAAAAGCAAATGTCTGAGTTTTGCTTAATTATCCAATTGAAAATTGATGTACGTTTTTCAAACGTACAAATACCCCGAACATTCAGCGAGATAGTTTTAAATTTTACATACGTAAAATGGAAAATGAAAATATTAGCTGTTGTTCCCAGAAGCGACATTGTTACCCACACAGCAATTAGTACATTTTCGATTTTGAACAAAGAATGACCCACAAAAGTACAATAGACAAGTTATTA
>BLFP01001931.1:2114533-2117033 GCA_014634505.1 Montipora efflorescens
GTCCTTGCCTTACCGATTTCTTCAAAAACGGGTCAACCTCTAAACGTGGTCCCAAAACCGAAAATTAAATTGGTACGGTAAGGCATCCTTTGCCGGTTTACACTACACAATTTACCCTTGCCTTGCCTAGAGTAAAAGTTACCCTTGCCAATTTTCATCCTTGCCTTGCCGTTTTTTCCTGTCGTGTAAATGGGGTTTTACCCTCCCCTTTAGCTTTCTTAAAACGCTGCATTTTCTCTCTCCTCTGTTCCATTATTTCTTTAGGGAGGTCTGCCGAAATTCCGTAATTCTTGCCCTTCAACTCCTTAGCATGAGCCATCACCTCCTCACGATCAGGGTATCTCAAGAATCTTGCGATGATTTGCCTGGGCTTTCCACTGGAAGGGTTTTGCTTTCCAAGACGATGAACTCTTTGGAATTCCATATCAGACGCGCCTTCTGTACCCAGCTCCTTTGTTAAAAAATTGACTAGAACTTCTTTAGTATCCTTTTGTACGGCTTCTTCTTCGATTCCAAAAAAAACGAAGGTTCTCGCGACGATTGTAGACTTCCATATACAATTTTTCATCCTTGAGCTGGTTGACCTGATTATGTAAACCTTGCAGTTCCGCCTTAAAAGACTCCCTTTCAGCGTTTGCAAAGATCATCCCTTCATGGAGCTCCAAAACCTTCTTCTCCATCTCTCTTTTAAAGGATCTCAAACCCGTCCATTTTTACTTGAAGGCTACTCACTTTGTCATCTACTGCTTTAACATACTCTTCAACTTTTTCAAGCTTTGATTCAACTGTTACTAACTTCTCCAATAAGAGCTCCAGTTTGGGCATAACTAAATCCGCCATGTTTAATGCAGTCACTTCGTCCGATAAGTTACTTGTTTCAGAGTTGGAAAATGATGTGTAGCGCCTAATCTTTTTGTCATCGGGCGAGCAGTTTTCCTCTGCGGATGAAGTTGAGGAACTTTGGCATGTTTTTCGTTTGGTGGATTCAGCTTGGTCGGCCATGCAACGCTTCCAAACACGGAGCTATCATAGACACGTTCACTCAGCCAGTGAAATATCATATGCATTATAGAACACATGGGCCTTTGAAGGAAGTCCATCCCTCCCAGCTCTTCCTGCCTCCTGGAAATCTTCCTCCATTTTATAAGGCACACCTATGTGAATAACCTGTCTGATGAAGTCAAGGTCTAGTCCAACACCAAAGGCCACAGTGGCAAATACGAGTCTCAGCTTCGATGTGCCTGTAATGAGACCATCAATGATTCTTTCTTTTTCTTTCAAAGGGTACTGTGCATGGAACTGAGTAAATAACCTGTTTTCTGCTTTAGGTAAAGCATCTTTTGGTGCATATTGATCATTCCCCATGCTATGACTAAAAAAATTATAACAAGAAGAAACTTTTTCTAGGTTTCCAAAAATAACTGTAAAAGGGAAATTTTCCCTTTCCTGCTTTAGGCTTTGAACTAAAGGTTCCAGGATTGTTCTGTATTTATCTTCGCCTCTGTCTGGTGTGGTTGATGCTGAAAAGTAAATGTTTGGTCGGTCAGGGTTTCCAATAACTTCCGCTGGGTCAAACATGCTAAGAGATTCTATGATTTCTCTGCAGGCCTTCCTTGTTGCAGTCGCTGTCATCCCAAGCAATGGTACTTTAGGGAAAATACTTCCCAAAATACTAAGCTTTCCATAAGAAGGTCTAAAATCCTTCCTAAAATGATAATGGATGAAAGAAACAAAACTTGATCAGTAAGTAAAACTGCTCCTAAAACACGCATTTAATATTATCAAGGTAGACATATGGGATACTGTATATATATAGACAGTGGCCTTTCTTTCAATAACTGAACCATAAAAAAAGTTATTTCTAAAGACAGTGGACGGGGTGCAGGGATGGCACAGTGGTCGGAGCACTCACCTCCCACCAATGTGGCCCGGGTTCAATTCCCAGACTCTGTGTCATATGTGGGTTGAGTTTGTTGGTTCTCCGGGTACTCCAGTTTTCCCCTTTCCTCAAAATTTGATTTGATTTGAGTTAATTTGCTGATTTCAGTTTACAGTGTCCCCAATTAGTGCTCCAGCGCTAGAACAATTAAACACTTAAATAAAGTTCCTTTTTTCTTTTAGTAGGAGGAGTCTTGTGAATGTACCAATATAAGCAAAGTTTAAGTGACTTTGTTTTTCTGTTTTGATTAGGAGAAGATGAAACATTAAACACTGATTATCTTCAAAACAAAATAGGTACTGGGTGAAACACACTTGGGTTGGATATTACTGTTATGCCTTGACTTTTCATTTTTACTTGGACCTTGTAGTTTTTCAATGATAAGAGGGTAGTTGTAAATACTGATAAATATTTTTTTTTTCTATATGCATGAAAGCTCTCGAATCGTAATTCTCCATCTCTTCCTATGGGAATTTTAACTTCTTCATGGCTTAGTGATTATAGGTAAAAGACCATATGAAAATATCATATACAAATATTCCTCAATCTGTTAATGGGAGT
>BLFP01001931.1:2127033-2131613 GCA_014634505.1 Montipora efflorescens
CTGATTAGTGACTGAAGATAAGAAGTTATTGAAAGTCTGATATTGTACCTTAATCCCTGACCATTTGGCAATAGTTTTACATTTAAATAGTATTGCCAAACAAAGGCATGGCCCTTCCTTTTGGAAATTCAATTGAAGTCTTGTAAATGATGTCAATTACATTACATTGATAAATGAAAGCGTACCAATTTGGTTAAACGAATTTAAAGATATTGATGATTAAAGACTTCTCTGGGATCTAATAAAATACAGAATTAGACAAGTAACAATTAAATACAGTAAAAGGAAAAGCGAGAGAAAATCTCTGAAATTAGAGCGTCCTTGAAGATTAGTGAAGACAACTGCAGAACTAACCCTACTAATGCTAACTGTGAACGCGTTGAGATATTGCAAATGGAATATGACTCCCTCTACGAAGAGATGGCCAAAAGTGCAACAATTCGTTCAAAAGCCACTTGGTATGAAAAGGGAGAAAAAAGCAATAAGTATTTCCTAAATTTAGAAAATCACAGGAAAACGAAAAGCTCAGTCCGCAAGGTCTTTAATGATGAGGGTACCTTGGTTACAGATCCTAAAAAAAGTACTACTGGAAATTGAAAAGTACTACTCGAATCTCTCCAAAAGTGATCTCCCTCCTCACTCCGTCCGAAGATTTGTTCTGTAGCTTTCTAAATCACCAGGTCCAAACCTGTGAAGGAGTGCTGACTGTTCCTGAATGTTTTAAGTGCCTCCAATTTTTTGGCTGTAATAAGTCACCAGGCAATGATGGACTAACAGTTGAATTTTATAAAGCCTTTTGGAGTACAGTAGGAAATTTGGTGGTTGACAGTTTAAATTTTGCCTAGGAATACGGTGAGCTATCGAACTCCCAAAAACAGGCTATTATAACGTTGATTGAGAAAAAGGATAGGGATAAAAGATATTTGTCAAACGGGAGACCAATCTCTCTGAATAACATGGACGTAAAAATAGGATCAAAAGCCATTGCCAAAAAATTGGAGAAGGTTCTTCCATACATAATCCATCACAATCAATGTGCATATGTTAAAGGTACAAGGACTTTTGATGCTGTAAGAACCATAGAGGACGTTATGGATTTCACGGAAAAGTGTCATATTGATGGAAGATTGATCTGCATAGACTTTCAGAAAGCGTTTCATACTGTAAATAGGGAATTCTAGTTTCGCACTTTATCTGCATTTGGCTTTGGTTCTTCGTTCATTCAATGGGTTTATACTTTGTACAATAATATTTCCAGCTTTGTCCTAAACAATGGCTACTCGACCTCGTCGTTTGCTGTCAAGCAGGGAGTCAGGCAAAGCGATCTCCTATCAGCCTATCTTTTTATTATGGTTTTAGAAATTTTGTGTTTTAGCATACGTGGTAATAATGACATTCAGGGTATTCCGGTGGATAATGAAGAGATTAAACTTGGACTATTCGCAGATGATCTGACTGGCCTTGTAAGGAACAACCATTCTTTGACACAATTTTTAGATGTTGTAGAACGTTTCGGAAAATGTTCTGGACTTAAGATGAACGACGAAAAGACAGAGATGTTGTTACTAGGTAATTGTGCCCAATCTACAGCATTAAATTGTATCAAGTCCCAAAGCGACACTGTGTTTAAAAAACCAGTCAAGATACTTGGAGTGCATTTTACATACGATAAATGGTAAAAAAAAAGCTGAACTTTGAGGAACTAATTAACGCTATGAAACAAAAGCTACAAATTTGGATATGGCGAGACCTCACCATTATTGGCAGAATCCAAATTGTCAAAACGTTCATTATCCCAATATTTCTCTATCGAGCCAGCTTGTTATGCTTTGATAAGGAATTTTTGAAGAATTCGAATACGATAATTTATGATTTTATCTGGAAAGGTAAAGATAAAGTTAAGCGTTCTGCAATTATAAATGACATCGAAAATGGGGGACTCAAAGCCCCGCATTTGGAAACTATAATTCGAACTCAGAAAATACTCTGTTGCAAGAAACTCGCAAATGATCAGGCAGCCAGTTGGAAAACTATTTCATTAAATTACTTACAGCCAGTGGGAGGTAAATTGATTTTATGTTGTAATTTTGACATTTAAAAATTGCCTATCAGGTTACCAACATTCTATGAAGAATATTTGAATTGCTTTGCTAAGTGTTCAGCAGCAAATTATGATTCCATTCAAATATCTCACACAGTCGAATCAGTTTCAAACATTATTTTATGGAACAATAAATTAATTTGCATTGATGGAAAATCCTTTTATTTTAAAACATTGGAAGAAAAAGGTATTCTTAGACTTGGGGACTCACTAGATGAAAATAATGATTTTATTATTAAAAGTAAGTTAAGAGAGCTTGATATCTCACCACTGGAAGCTTTTAGGCTTATGTCTGTGATTGACACCCTTCCTTTGGAACGGCGTGAAAAACTCAAAACGTCTGCTTGCGGTATTTGGAATGAACCATTTGTTATACTGGATCAGTGCAAGCTGATGTTAAACAGCGAAATACCTAGTTTAAGACTATTAACAAAGAGCTGATTTCAGAGTAGAGTAATCACTCCGCCAACTGCTCAGTTAAGGTTTAATAATCATTTCCCGGGTGACATCTTGGATTGGAAAAAAATATATAGCCTGCCTTCTCGTGTCACTTCTGACACAAAATTACATGAATTTCAGTACAAAGTCCTGAATAAGTGTCTAACCACAAACCCATTTCTTCACAAGATTGGCATTTATCTATCTCCGGCGTGTTCTTTTTGTGGAGATGCGGACGAGACCCTTGAGCACATTCTTGTATATTGTAGCTATTTAGAGAGTTTCTGGACAGAAGTAATTAAATGGCTTGGTGATCAAGGTGTTAAGATTCAAAAGCTCTCACTTAAAGGTATATTGTTTGGGATGTTCTCTTGTGAAGATAAATTATATGTAAACCATATCTTGTTGTTAGTGAGACAATATCTGTAATCTTATAGATGCAACAAAAAGTTACCCTGTACTAGGATATTTATCGCAAAAATTAATATAGCATATCAACTTGAGACAATGATTGCCAAGTCAAACGTTGATCGACTCCCTGCTCACTAATCGAAGTGGGGCAAATATGTAAATATTCTATCAGTCTGATATTCTTGTACCTTTTGTATTGTTCTTGGTCTAATGGGATACTCTTGAGGCTTAGGAAAGCGGTGTATGTGTGTGTGTGTGTATGCGTGTGTGTCATAAGTATAGAATGCATTAAACGAGACTCATGTGGTTTAATGTAAGGTTCTCTGTGCAGTAGATGTAATTAATATGAAAACAAGTATTAACATACAAAAAAAAAAAACAAAACACAGAGTATGCTGTAAATTGTACTTACCTGTTTGTGGTTTTCGAAGCACGGCAAGAAAGAGATGCAGAGGATCATGGGACCATGTGCTCATACAGGGGCTCCATGGGGTTACGTCATTTCTAGTTTTTATCGTGCCCCACCTAGGGACAGGCTTTTTGTAGTGTTAAAAAGTGGTTTGAAGTCCAAATAAGCGGAATTCTACCAGATGTCTTCTCATCTATTTCGAACGGAGCTTGTGTTATACAATTAATGTACCTTAAGCCAATGAAACCTGAACTGGGCTGACACGTTTTGTGCAATGCAAAAAAGGACAAAGGTTATATCAATGAAGTGTTTTGGACTGCTGTGCATTGTTTGTTTTGACTTGCTACGTTTTGATAGATGTGGTTTGAGTTATTGAAGGTAAAGATATTTATAGAATGACCTGAAGGGAAACGAAAATTGCTTCTATTTAGTGCGAGGTTCGAGCTACCGAGGTTAACATTGCAGTGAATGTGTGACAGAAATCCAGGGGAAATTGATTTTTGTTCGAGTTAGCACGAGGTTCGAGTTATCAGGAGGTGACTGTACACGTTGGTACTGCTGTTGATTTACTTGAGTCATTGTACAGGGTTGTTAGTTCAGTTGGCTTTACTAGCTAATGGTTTTAATAGACAGTCGCCTGGGTAAAGGGAGTTACCCTTGAACAAACCGAGTACTTTAAGGTTACCTTTACTGGAGAAAACTTCCTTGGGCTGTCCCCTTTTAGATACTGCTTGCTCAAATTGAAGATGTAGTGAATAGTGAATAGTCTATTTGAGTAAAACATTGCAGCCAAAGGGCTGAATTGCGTTATAAGTAGTTGTATGCGATCATTCAGATCGGATTTGACAGGTAGTCATCAAATGACGTCATCAATCAAAAGACAAAAGAAGGGGGGCGTGAATAAATTAGGGGCATGTTGGGGCATGACGCAATGACTGTTTTAACCCTAACACGTGAAAGAAGGGGGCGTGCATAAATTTGGGGCATGTTGGGGCATGACGCAATGACGGCTGTAACCCCAACACGTGAAACAACACGTGCATGCCAGGTTGTCGCATAAATTAGGGTTAGGTTAATGAGATGCTAGTCACAAACGTACATGAAGGTTTCTTTTATTGAGAAAGTAAGCGAGATGTGTTTGCTGTGCCTGTGTTCTGTTTCCACCCAGCCATCCGGGTGGTAACGCAAATATATAGCGAAAAGAACAATGGGAAAGACAGC
>BLFP01001931.1:2135975-2153712 GCA_014634505.1 Montipora efflorescens
GCTGTCTTTCCCATTGTTCTTTTCGCTATATATTTGCGTTACCACCCGGATGGCTGGGTGGAAACAGAACACAGGCACAGCAAACACATCTCGCTTACTTTCTCAATAAAAGAAACCTTCATGTACGTTCGTGACTAGCATCTCATTAACCTAACCCTAATTTATGCGACGACCTGGCATGCACGTGTTGTTTCACGTGTTGGGGTTACAGCCGTCATTGCGTCATGCCCCAACATGCCCCAAATTTATGCACGCCCCCTTCTTTCACGTGTTAGGGTTTAAACAGTCATTGCGTCATGCCCCAACATGCCCCTAATTTATTCACGCCCCCCTTCTTTTGTCTTTTGATTGATGACGTCATTTGGTGACTACCTGTCAAATCCGGTCTGAATGATCGCATACAACTACTGTTATACATTAAATAGAAGAGTAGATACTAATAGACAATTATATACAATTAAAATTGAAAAAGTTGCGTTTGGCTCTATTGGTTTTAAAACTAACAGCATAAGTTTGAGAACGTCTTAGATTATACTTAGACTTATGCAAAGGTGGTAATAGCTTATGTAAACGATGAGAGATATCCCCTTCTATTGAGTTACAGTGACTGGCTTAGATAATGGTGATGCTGCTCTAATGACTCTAAATTCATGGATAAAAGAGCGTCTGAGTAAGTTTGATTTGGACAAATTATTGCTAAGGCCCTCTTTTGCACCCTCTCTAAGTCTTTAACCAAGTACTCAGGAAGTGAAGAGTGAAAAACTGGTATGGCATAATCATGTACAGACCTTATACATGTGATATAAAAACTTACTAGCTCTGCTTTAGGGACACTTGAACATTTTAGCTGCTTTAGAAAATAAAGGCGTTTAGCAGCTTTTTAAGCTGATGTTGACATATGCTCGTTCCAAGTAAGATTACTGCTGATAGTTAAGCTGAGTAACTTAGCGTTATCTTTAACTTTAAGGGCCTCACCGTTGACTAGTAAATGAGGCAGATCATCACGATGTTTTGCGAAGGTTATTTGTAACCCTTTACATTTTTCGCTAAGTTGGAACCTGTTCTTAATAGCCCAGTCCTTAACTGAGTTCTTTAGTTGTTGGGCGAAACTGATTTGACCTTTCTCTACAACTTCAGATACAGTTGTGTTGTCTACATATTTCCATACGCCATGAACTATTAAATCGTCGATAACAAGGATAAATAGCTAGGGACGAAGCTTTGTGCCCTGGCGGACACCAGAGGGAACCAAACCCCACTGCTACACGCACCGCGCGCTAAGAAAATTCATTATACAATTTACAACATGTACTGGCAAATTGAGAGATCTTAACTTACCTGTTAGAATCCTATGATCTATCAGGTCAAAACTTTCCGAAAGTCAAACATGATTATTCTTACAGTAGTGCCGTTTCCGTTGGTGGCCATGGTCCAATTGGTTAGCATATCTAACAGGGTGAGTGTAGGCACTGGTCCATATTGAGATCCGTCCAGTATCTGCAGCACTGAGGTTTGGTAGAAAATAATCTTTTTGAGACTGAGAAATCCACACGTCTGGAAATTTTGTGAGTGCATTTATAAGCGACTGGTGGTTACATAGTTCTCTGTTAGTCATGTAAACAGTCCTAAAGAAAAAATATGAAGCTACAGTGTACAACATGTTAATTTTATAATACAAAAATTTATGTGTACTCAGTTATTTTTGGTACGACTTCAAATCTCTACATATTGCAACTCGAATAAGGGCAAACCCATGAATAAATTATAAAAATGTTATTTACTTACTGGGAATTCGTTGCTGTATCGTCAGCTTGAAACTAGGGTAGATTGGGGCTGTCAAGCCTACATGGCGTTTTGAGGGAGTCCAGCCCCAGTCCCTCCGCGGGAAGTACGGTTAAAAACTAGGTGGGATGAACGGTATAAAATAGCACACTTCACTCCATGAGACCTAAATCCAACATGGCAAGTTACTGGGACTTCTTCCCACCCGAGCTGCAGGAGCTCATTTTAAAGAAGAAGGTAAAGATGGAGGACAGTTTTTCCTACGACTCACTCCTGATATGAATGTGACGCTGTGACTAAAATCGACCCTGTTGTTTGATTGCAGAAAGCCTAGGCATCTGTCTGTGGCTTTCCTTCGCGGCTGTCCTGGCCACCAACCCGCCCTCCAGAAACCAGCCTGCATGGTTCCGGTGTAGCAGATGTAATCAATTTCATCTTGCCAGGAAACCGACGATACTGGTACTGGCCAGACCTGCGACGCTGCCCTGGCTGCAGGCAGTTTCTTTGTTCCTACCCCGATTGAGGTATATTGTTAATAGTTATTTGAAAAAAACAAAACTTGTAAATATTACAACTTGTAATCATGAATTGTTGTCCTTCAGTAGCATATTGAAAGTAATAATTCCAAGTTCGAGTGAGGCCTAACACTACTGTCAAGTTTTATATACCCAATTATTCTATCAGAGGTCAACCCTATTATTGGAATTGGGCCCACACAAGGACAGAGAAAACTCCGACCAGAGCGGGATTTGAACCCACGACCTTCAGATTGATCACCGTTGCTCTACCAACCGAGCTACAAGGCCAGAACGGGAGTAGGCCGTGGGTATGTGAGATGTTAGTCACAAGGACAAATTCGGCTGAGATTGATCTCTGATGGAATAACTGGGTATATAAAACTTCACAGTAAAGTTAGGCCTCACTCGAACTTGGAATTATTACTCTCAATATGCTACTGAAGGACAACAATTAGCGATTATCTAAATTAGGCTTGGCCCCAGCCAAATTTTTCCTTGTGAATAACATCTCCCATACCCAGGGCCTTCTCCCATTCTGGCCTTGTGGCTCGGTCGGCAGAGCAACGGTGATCAATCCAAAGGTTGTGTGTTGAAATCCCGCCCTGATTGGAGTTTTCTCTGTCCTTGTGTGGGCCCAATTCCAGGGTTGATTTCTGATGGAATAATTGGGTATATAAAACTTCACAGTAGTGTTAGGCCTCACTCGAACTTGGAATAATTACAACTTGTGTTTACGTTTAGTTTGCATGATCTTTTTCCTTTTTCCGTTCTTTTTTTTTTGTTTTTGAGGAGGTTGCAGATGGCTTAGTCGCCTTGTAAAATAGTTTTAAAATTTCCACGTCCAATTTGCAAGGTTTAATACGTGACAAGATGCCATATCTTTAGGTAAATGAAAAATGATCCTAGCAGCCCTACAATGAAGTCTTTCAATTGAGCTGATAATATCCGCATTACAGCATGTGCCCCACAAAACAAGGCCATACATAATAGATAATAAAATTATACTAAAATAGAATTTCAGTAAGACATCTTTAGGGAAAAACCTGGAACGTTTTAGTAGTTCCAGTTTGTTCGCAAAGCTTTTCCTTAGGGTCCAACACATGTGGTACCCAGGTAAGTCTATTATCTACAGTCAATCCTAGCAGACAGGTTTCTGTGATGTAACGCAAGACGCATTTCCTCAGAGCATCGGGGGTAGAGGTCCTATGACGTCTTTCTTGCAAAGTAACATAACTTCACTTTTCCCGTATGTGGTGTCAGTCGATTTGATAGACACCATCGGTGAACTTCTTGCAAAGCCTTGTTTAACAGGGCGATGGCTAAATGTGCTGACTGACCAATACAGAATATCGTGGGTTCATCGGCATACATTAATAAGGACCATGAACTGACAGTGGATGGTAGGTCGTTGGCGAATAAAGTAAACAAAGTCGAACCCAGGACTGATCCCTGCAGTATACTAACTGTTATATTCTAGTAGACCTCCACTGATTCCAAAGGTTCTTTCAAGTAAGATCTCATGTGACACACTGTCAAAGGCTTCTTAAAATCCACAAAAGCTGCCGCAACAAGGCTGTCTGAATCCAATGCAGTACGTCATATATCAGTCATGTGAACTGATAATAATGTAAAATTGTCAAAAGCAGTAATGCAGCCAAGTTATGAGGATAAAGAAATTATTATAAGAGGTTCCAGAAGATCGCATCCAGTTTAAATAAAAGAACGTGTTTGTTATAGCTTATTTTTAGTAACATGGGAGTAAATGTGTACAATAACCACATGATGGTACATCATTTGCACTCTTTAAAGACCAAAACCACTATATTTACCCACGGTTGTAGCTAATTCAATTGTCTGCTGGTTGTTGTTTCATTTGAGGCAGCTCAAAAAAAGGGGCTTTGCGTCTTGTGCTGTTGGCGGAGCCGACATAGGGGAGGGTATGGGAGGGGTTGCACCCTGCCGTTGGGGGTCCGGGGGGCCTCCCCTGGGGAATTTTGAAAATTTTAATGAAAATGGGTGCCCTCTGGTGCAATCTGGAGAATGTGTTATACAAAATTGAAGACCATTTAAGAAATAAGGAATTACACGTAGCGTAGCAATTGTTACATATTTGGCATTCTGTGAGATTGGTGTAATATCCAATATGTTATTTTTTATGCAAATGAAGTACATATAACACAGACTGATGATGTAATCAACAAACGTTATGCACAATATAAAGTTAATGTAGTCTGTTGCTGGTTGAATATAAACATATTTAATTGATTATTAGTTAGGGGTTACTTTAAGATCACTTTGACTGAAAGTGATTTATATCACTTTGACTGAAAGTGATTTACTTAAAGATTATCGTCTGAAAAGTCACTGCCATAGTCTGAATCACTGCTGTCATCACTGTCATCTTTATTTCCATGGTCAGAACGTTCTTCCATGGGCACATTAAACAGCCTTAAAGCCTGCTGAACTCTTTTTTCCTCATCCTCGTGATCTTCCTCAAACTCTCCTTCCTTCTCAATTTTCTCTACTTCTTCCACCACAGTTAGACCAGTCGTTTCTTCTTCTTGTTCTTCAGTGATGTTCGTCTCTCCCGTTACAGAGCTTCCATCCTCTCGCCTTGCTTTAGGCATCATGCAACGTGGAAGACGTCTTTTCTGCTTAGCAGATGACCATCTCAAAAAAAACAAAACCACGAAAAAGACATTCTGGATAAACAGTTTGACTGTTTCTAATGTAATTGTACTCTACTGTTTGTCCAACATGTTCAGTTTCTCTAAAATGTTCCTAGTACCTCTGAACAGCAGCTTTGATGAAGTCGTCTGCATCCATGGAGAATGGAGTGGGTCCATTAATGCTGATCATCATCAGCGAGTTCAGCATTTTCTGACTCAACCTGCTCCTCAGACGAGTTTTCAACCTTTTGAGACAGCTGACACCTCTACAAAAAAATAGTACATCCTATTAATTGTCATATTTTATAGCCTACTTTTAAAAACTGAATAAAAATTACCTTTCAGGCCATGCATTTGAAACTGGTAATGCAAGTCCCACCTCCGCAAGACGACTCAGTAAAGTGAATATGTCACTTAGCCTCATTACTTTCTTCATGCAGGATTCTAAGAATGAACACAACAGTGTAGTGTCCATTAGCTACCTGGTTTGGCAAGTAAATTGTTTGACGTTTCTAAAATGGTAGTAGACACATGAGTTTAAATAATTACCAGTGGTCAACATCTCAGTCTGCTTCTAAGACACGTAATTGTATTTTATCTTTTGCCATTCTGATATCAGTTCGTCATGATCAAGCTAGGAATCAATGCAATAAACCACTTATTTTAAGCAAACACAATCTTAGTTAAGCAAAAGGACATTTTACAACCATCTGGTTATGGGAAAGAAAAAATTACGTAACTCACTCTGTAGTGTTCAGCCAACTGCTTTATGTTGTCCTTGCCATAACTGTAAAAGGATGAATCCTCGCATTTTGGTATCTCATCCATCTGGAAGATGGAGAACGCTGCAACAACTGGTACTTTGGCAAATCGGTTTTGCAGGTTTGTAATTAGAGCATCAATATATTTCCCTAGGAAGGTTTCGGCCCATTTATATGTCGGCTCATCAATGGTAACATCGTGTGAAATTGGAGATAATCGTCCTGTGATGTGAATATCAGATACACAGTGGGTTAAAACAGAACTACAGAATAAATAAAAAAAGAATAAAGTTGTTTAAACTTATACCTTCAGGTGTTAGATCTGCCCTCAGTGTAGCATCTGTCCTGTTTTCAGGTCTTTAAGGGCATTGAAGGGCAGGCTGGATGTGTCCAAAATTCACTTTACCCTTTTGAAATGCCAATGACAGGTGAGGCAGGACACTGTTCAGAAGATACAATGTAGCTTTAAACTTCCCGCTGCGGATGTTCTTAAGAAGACCATATGCCATAGCATCCGACACGAGTAAACTACTCAGGGTCAACAATACAGCTGGAAGATCTTCATACAGAGCAGAGACAGAGTTGTTGAATGAAAGCCACCTTGTCTTGCAAGCTTTCTTGAGCTTTTTGAATACGTTTTTTTCCTCTTCATTTCTGCCCAAGTCATGTAGCCTCATCTGTGTCTTAATATACGCCTTGGTACGCTTGGAGGAGTTTTCCATGCTTTGCCACAGTTGTGGAATGATGTCGGCCATGTGATCAACATACTTTAATCCCTGATTCAACACAAGCAAGTGCCAGCTTATGACAAACAGTGCAGATTAATCATATGTGGGCAGTCTTGCTTAAGCCTTGCTGCTAGCCCCTCCCTTTTACCCACCATCACACTTGCCCCGTCAGTACACAGTCCAGTCAGTTTTGTCAGCCCAATGCTCTGAAACTGTTTAATGACTACGTCAAATAGCGCTTGGCTGTTCGCAGAATCACTGCTTTGGAGGGCATCCTCGGCGAAAACAAACCTTACCTCCACATTCTGAAGGTCAGAATTGTAGAATTGGACAAAGCCAATAAACTGCTCTACCACACTTACATCCATGGCATCATCACAAAGAAGACCAACCTCTGAGCTCTTGGTGATGGTACTGATGGTGCGATCACATAGCTCATCTCCTATAGCTTCAAAGATCTCAATGATAGACTGCTGGGACCTGTGCATAAAGAACTTCATTGTGCTGTTTCCGGCATGTTCCAGGCACGTTCCAGGAGCACCAACAGTGAGGGGAACTTCTTGTTTGCCACCTCTTCTTTTGCGAGCCAATATGCTGACAGAAATGCATTCTGCAAGATGGTGTCTTGGGCTGCATCCTTCTGAACAGCGAACTTATGGAAATGCGAAACACGCTGAGTGTGCTCTACTTGGGTGCATGATTTGTGGTTGCTACTGGACAGATGGTCTCCTAGACTGCCTAGCCGCATATGGACTGATGGCTTTTCACAGAACTAGACCAGTCGGGCTTCCACCTGCATGTGCTTCATACACAGAAGACAGAACATTCCCTTATCTTCAATGTAAATTAGCCACCTGAGACCCGCATTTACATCTAAAGCACTGTTGTTGTTTTTGGACTTTCCACCGCTTTTTACTTTGAGGGATAACCATTCATGCTTAAACTTAGAACCTGACAAGTTGCAGTGAGTCTTTTCCTGACAAAAATCATGATGATGCACCTTAGAAATATCAACTTGGGGAAAAATCTTTCCAACAATGTGCTTAACATCCTGGGTACAATTGATTGGAGAGGATTCTGTAAAGGAGGGGGTGGGGCAAGGAATAGTGGCGGTGTAGTCATTAAAGGGATAGAATGCTGTGGATCAGGCTCTGTTGCGTGAGAATTAACTGAGGTCAAGTTTGAAACAAAAGTCGGCATTAACGGTACACAAGGTAAGGTGACAGCTGGTGAAGCAGTACACTCCTCAGTTGCATGACAAACTGGAACTGCAGGGTCATTGTTACTGCTGCCGGTGTGATCATCTACAGAACGCAAGGTTATCTTATCAGCTGTTGCATGTAAACTTATATTATTTAATTTATTACCTGGGGCAAGAGGTCACGGCACTGAAAAACGAAAACGAAAGGACCCGATGGTACAACCTTTACTCTGTTATTTTAATCGAAACATTTTGGCCATGTTTTACCTGCTTTTACTCTGCCCAAACGGCAATTCGAATTATTCTAGCAATAAGCTGAATACTTGTGATGAGGACACGGGCAAAGCATTTGCGAAACTACACCAACATAAAATTCTTTCTTTTGACATGTCTAACTTAACTGTAATTACCTTGTTGCCTTCGAGCAAAAAGTGCTCTAATATTTCCATGGTCGAGTTTTCTTTTACGCGGATTTTCATCTGCTGATGGCATGACTAATAATATATTCTGTATGCAGAAACAACGTTGACAAAACGGAAGTCTTGCACCAAACTGGAATTTCGTCCTTGACAGGAGTCTTTGATAATCTCAAACACGTGCGACCTCAACATGAGACCTGGCACCGTATTTGTTCCCAATCTTTGCACAAGACCTTGAAATCGGGGCTACCAAGCTTTGTGTTTACAAGATGGAGAACAAGTGACACGGAAAGAAAACACAGGGTAAGCAGGTGCTCAAAAGAAGCTTTTATTTCATTTACTTTACTCGTTACAGTGTGACCGATAATCAAGGTAGTACTGGATTTATTCAAACCTTTACACTGAGACCATATGTTTCGATATCGAACAATTGTACATGCATCAGCTAAAAACAGTTTGTTGCCCTTTTTCCGAGGGATAAACGGTCAAATCCAGCCGGCGATCACCTCTTTTTCAGCCGGCGAATTTCGCCGGCAGCCGGCGCTTAGCAACAACTCTGTTTACCTGGTAGAAACCATTTTCTATGGCCAATGTTGTTTCCATGTCCACATTTATTGAATAGGGAATCATCTACGTTTTCATGCTTGTTTACAATGTGGCTTAAAAACTCTTTTTCTACACAGTGAAATTAGCCAAAAAATGACAATTGTTCTATTTTTAATTATTTCTCTCCAGGTAATTACACAAGCAAGGAAAATTATACCTCAAATGAAAGAGAAAGGATAAAGCTACAACCAGAAACAATTTTTGAGCCTACAAGTTGTTCCTAATTTTGCTGCTACATTAATTTATGCCTAACATTTGCATACATTATCATACAATTAACTACTGAAGTAAGCCAGAGAGCCTTGATGGAATGAAGCAACACTTGATTGACCCCTAGTATATGTTCCCCATCATGTAAGGACAATATCCTGAAGATTTGGCTGAAAAAGAATGAAAATTGAATTTTTTATGATTTTTCTGGTAAACGTACCAAAAAAGGGTGAAATTTGATCCTCTGAGTATAATTTCTTTTGCCCTCACCCAGGAATTTGTTGCGGTGGAAAGCATTACCTCCCATAAAAGATAAGTGAATAGGTTCCCCAAAAAATACACATTTCAACTAACAATCACCAACCCTGATGGATGCTGGCCTTTAAAACTGCATAAATTAGTATAAATTATAAAATCCGGACTCAAATGATGGCACAAATAAAGACCAGGCAATGTGAAATAAGCAAGGCCCGGCTAAAGTAATTAAATTTAGAGCAAATTTGAACAAGTTACAACTAGCACAACATAGCACACTTACTTGTGGAACACTGGTTGTAGTGATACAGTCCTCTTAGCACTCCTTGGTTGACACCACATCTGCCTTGAATCAAAACCTAAAAAAAAAAAGGGGTGGGGTACCCACCACTCACCCCTATCATCTCTTGAGAGATGTATTATCTCTCAAGAGATGATAGACCCCACACTCAAGACAAAAAGTGCATTAGTATGTGATAACAACAGGCAATATATAAGCTAAAGGCAATATATAAGATAAGAACAAGAAAATATAACAATGCTACTGTAATTTTTTTGTTTTTTTTTTGGTTTTTTTGTCAAATAACTCAACAATACTAACATTATATACAGTTCAACAATATATACAGTTCTAAGTTACCCTGGGGTTCATCTACTTACCAAACTGTTTTTGAAAATGCCTGGAGTGAAACACTTCAAAACAGTTTCTTTCGCGTGTGATGTGCATGTGTAACCCCTGACACTGAGGTGCTCTGCAGGAAGTGTTCACTGGAAAGCGACCCCTTCCCTCCCTCACGCACACCACACACTGTTTCCTTACATCTACAAATAGTGGGCAATGAATGGTATCGAAAGCCATAAATTGCTGAACAGTCTCATTACTAGGGGGAGCATCTGCGGCAGGGAAATCACAGATGTTACGTACAAGCTCCTCCCTGTAGGATGCCAGCGAGTAGCTGGCAGATCACCTTAGAGCTTGATTTTCAGGGAACTTACGTTGTTGTTCCTTGAAAAGGATGAAGCTATTAACTACAGCCATATCAATTAGTTGGATAAATAAGGTTTTCCACCACCTCATGCACTTCCGCTGTACATTGTGGGTGGCAAGGATCTGATCGGATTGATCCACGGCATTCATGTATTGGTTATACATGCGGAAAACCTCAGGTTGCGGGACTGAAGTGGCACTCCAGGTACCACCAGCCTTTCTCTTTTGGTTTACCTGGTTGGTCTGATTTGCATTGGCAGAGGTAGAAATCATTGACACTACCTTGTTGTCAAACCACTGCAATGCCAACACAGGTGCATCCCTCTCCCAACCCATAGTTCCCTTCGGCTTACCTTTGCCCCACTCCTTGCCTTTCTTCAAACTTGCCGGGAAGTCTCTTCTGCTATCTAAAATAGTACCAGTGAGAAGGGTTCCACGCTCAAACAAGTGTTTGGCAAGGGTCATTGATGTATAAAAATTGTCAACAAATAAATGATACCCCTGGTTGAAATAGTTATGCATAAGGGTCATAACAACGTCATACCCGAGGCCATGCTGACTAATTTCCCGCCCTGCCTGCTTACCTATGTAGATACTGAAATCTTGAACATAGGCGTTGGAGCTGTCGGCCAATACCCATAACGTTATGCCCCACTTAGTGGGTTATCTTTTATGTACTGACAGATGCCTGACCTGCGTCAGGACTTCACCAAGCTCTCATCAATGGCGACATGTTGCCTCGGCTGGTGCAAGAGCTGGCATCTTGACTTAAAATACTGTACAAGAGCTTTTCTTAACCTATTACCAGCAGGCTCGTTTAGGGGGTCCACAATGTGCAGGAAAGCCATAAGGGCTTGAAACCGCACCCTGGGCATGATTGATCGAGCCCAGAGGCCGTGGTACAGAGTAGCCGTGCTCCAATATTTACTAACATCCCCCACTACTTTAACTAGACCAAAATAAATAAGGAGAGCCATGAGCCTTCGCATTTTGTCTGATGTTGTTGCCTCCCAGCTGCCATCCGGAAGTGTGTAACTTCTATATTCACCGGTAGCGAAACGGTTGTCAGTATAGGTGTTGGTATGCATAACTATACTATCAACCATTTCCCTGGTGAAGAACAGCTGGAAAAATTCTATAGCATTTACCATGCTGTTCCTGAGGAGTGGACCCTCAAGGTGAATGCCAGGTGGTCGAGCAGGGGTGAACTGGGGGTGGGGATATTGAGGGGGATTACCAAAGTCTGGGTCATCATATGAGGAGAAAGGCGCTGCAGTAGGTGCAGCTGCTGGTGCCGCAGGAGCACGAACTGCAGGGCCTTTTCCCCGCTTGCCACCTCTACCTCTCCCTTTTCCTATCTGGGGGACTGCGGGTGATGCTGCGCGGGGTACGGTGCGACGTGCAGCACTAGTTGTTGCACGGGTGGAATAAAATGTCCCCACAGATACAGAAGAGGGCCCTGCAACACAGCTCTGTGCAGTGGTGGCCACTACAGGGGACATTATCTGACTTACAGAGGCCACCAACTGCCCAGCAGATGTTGAAGAAGTTGTAGTAGAGGTGGAAACTACATTAGTCACTACACTAGTTGAAACACTTATCGTTGGAGTTGATTGGTCGCCAATACGCTCGTCATCACTGAAAAGAAGAACGTTACACGTTACGAATTTGAAACAAATAAATCACAAAAGAATTCGTGGGTTGAAATAAGTTACAGCGAAAATATCATACGAATTTGTTTCACAAATGAAACCGAAATAAATCACAAAAGAATACGTGGGTTGAAACAAGTTATAGCAGAAACATCAGACGAACTTTATAACAAATCTAACCCTGTAAAATCATAGGAATTTTATAATCCCATAAAATATGCGACGGTTGAAGTTTCAGCAAAAACAAAAATATCACATTTCAATAACGATCACAAACGACCGATTTTGAATTTTTCTCTCATTTCACTTCGCAAAAAGTGCTAAATTTAAAACCAAGGCTTCACATCTAAATGCACGAAACACAATTTCATTCATATTAGACTGGAAATGACGATGCGCACATGTGAATAGAACAAACAATCAGCTGTTTGTCTCCTGCTAGCATCGAACTACAAAACTGCAACGACATCTGTTTCACAAATAAAGGCATTTGACGAAAAAAAAAAGACTTTTATCTCGAAAACATTATTTGTGGATGAATTTCAAAAGAAAAAACATGGGTTTTTGTACGATTGAAGTGAAAGGAAACGAAATGTCATCGCATTTCAAGGCCGACCGCGTGCTCTCTCGAAGCGAAGGTTCAAAATTTCACTACACAATCAAGCGATCGCTCACCTCGATTCGTCGCTTTCAAAGCCTAATTGGCGATCCAAATCATACTCCTCATCTTCTGCCATCCCCAATGTGTCTTCGTCGAACTCTGAATCACCAAAAACCGCATCCATAACTTCTTCCACGGTGTAAATCGTCTGTCTTGAAGAAGATGCCATACTGTTGCAAGACAAGAACAGAGAGAAATGAATTCAAATCATCATGGTGTCGCGAGATTGCTTCGTTGCTAAGTGAAACTCGGCCTGTGATTGGTTAATTACAATATCTCGTTAGTGACGAAGTTTTGTAGCGATCCGAAGAATCTCCGATGAGGTACGAGATCTTTTCCGATGGATACACCAGCGTATCGGTTTGAGGCCCGCCTGTAGAAAAAGAGTTTTAAGAAGGACTTGAATTTAGCCCAATTGATCCCTCCTGTTCCACACATAGTTGTCATTGCAGACCAATACAGATGATTCTCACAAGGTCTGATCCATTTAGTTAGACCCTCGTAGCCCTTCTGCTTTTCTATCGCAGTGAGAACCTTTCGGACTTCTAAAAACATCATTAAAGAAAAAAAAAACATAGCAAGATATTTTATTTTTCAAATTAACTGATTTCAGACCAGCCTACCTGGATAAGCCACTGCTACCCGTGGTCTAGTCCACTATTTATACATTTTACATATGACTACAAGCAGTTTCACATTCTTGATTAGATAACGGCGACTAATCATAATCTAATATTATATTATAGAGTGTTCACATGGCGGGAAATTTGAGTCGCCATCTTGGTGTTCCATATTTGTGACCGTCCACGGGCAAACGAACAAAAAGGTGATGACACGGGCACGCTATTTTTGCACGCTAGACAAAAGAAATTTTCTTTAACACGGGAGTGCCGTGTGGTAATGCACGCCTCATTAAAATTTTCTTGTGTCTGATACTACAAGTTGTAAACAATAGAGCATGTCAGCAAAAGTAAAATCGAGCACCGCGTAAAAAGACACGGAGTGAGTAAAATTGCACGACAGCTGCGCCAAAACGCTCGCTAAAAAACCAAGTATAACACGCTACTCCCAAAGCCGAGTGAGGGCCGACTTAACTGCGGAAATAGCTGAAAAATCCCCCAGAATACAGTATTGTGCAAAAGTAATGCAAATGTCTTTCGCCGAAATTCGCGGCTTTTCCTGGGTTTTCGACGAAAAAATATCGAATTTTTGATGGAAGCGAATTTTCAACGAAAAGTCATGATAATACTCAAGGCCTATTGTTTCCAATTATGCAAATTTTCGAACGAAAATTCCCTCGGAACGAAAATTGACTTCAAATTTTCGTGCAAAAAATCGCACTGTTCGATAAATGACCTCAAAAAATTGAGCGAAATTTCGCTCTTTATTTGCTGTTCTCGAACATTCCCACGTATTTTCTGGACAAAAATTTGCCAAGTTCGAATTTGCTGCGATGATCTTTTTCTGCTGTCATTTCACAATGTGTAAGCTCTACAACAAACTCTTGTTCGTGAAGCAATCACAGTTTTTGTTGTGAGGCAATGTTTTTTTTCCATTGGAAATAGCTGATTAAACTGTCGGATCATTGAATCTATTTTCGATACGACTTTATTTACCCTAACCTTAACGTGTTTATTTACGCATACATACGCTTGTTTAGCGATGTTGTTGATGATGGCTGCCGATTCATGTCACAAAAATTCGCTGCTTCAAATTTTGTTATCTCGAATTTTCGTTTGGTTACCTCGAAAATTCGCTACTTCGAATTTTGCTATCTCGAATTTTCGAGAAAGATCGTGAATTTTTCGCTTCAAACCCTACGAAAAATCGTTCGAAAATTCGATCATTTTTCGTGGAAAATTCGCGAGAACAAAGGACGAATTTCGTTTGCATTACTTTTGCAATTTTATGGTGCCTGTTTTGGCACGCATCTGACACGCAACACGCCACGCTAAACAACAGGTTTGGAGTGTCTCAGTGTGCACAACAAAAGCCACCGTGACATCTATTGTGCTACTCATTAAATATGCGCATATGGCGTGTTGTATGTCACGCTCAGCGTGCCGTGTCATGCACGCATGCCCGTGTCATCACCTTTTTGTTGGTTTTCCCGTGGATGGTCACATTTGTTAAGATGGTGGCAAATCCACTGAGCGATTATGTGAACAACCTCGATTTCCACATGGAAAAACGCTAGTGTGAAAAGATTTCTTGCATTGGTATCGATCCCGTTTTAATTCCAGACAAAGCATATGATCCAGACCGAATCCATGGATTTGTTATCATTTTTAGTGCTTGAGACAAGGTACTACAGCAAGGATCAATTTAAAGCTTTTCGGAGTTTGCAAGTGTATAACCAGCTCATTTCAGGGTTTGTGAGCTGCGTAAAAGGGCATAAAATAGGAAACAACTACATTGTTCTCGGAAAAGTCTGACATTCACAGAGAATGAACGATCCGTTTGTTACATTGTGGATTATAACTGAGGAAAATGGTACTGTTCTCTTCGCACACTGCATTGGATGTATGGCAGGACAAGGAAAGTGCTACTTGCATATTGCGAGCATTCTCTTTTACATTGAAGCATGGAATCGTGTGAACAAGAAGCTATCATGTAAACAGGTCAAATGTAGCTGGTTGATGCCAACAGCCGTCAAAGAAGTTCCCTAAGCGCGCGTTTCAGATAATGATTTTCGATCGGCAGGGAAACTAAAGCAAAATTTAGATCAAACAATCAAGGGTTTGACAACAAACAAAGGAATTTCAAAGAGTGGGGAGGTGGCGAAAGTTTTTATTCCTTTGCCAGATGAGACGGATTTAAGCAATTTTTATACTGAGCTTTCTTGCAAAACAAAGGCTGTGTCTCTGAACTTGATACATCCTTCTCTGAAGCTTTTGTTTCAAGTAGCAGAAACATACCAACCATTCCGATTTATTTGACAAGAAGTACTTAGACTTAGAGTATCATGATCTTTTGGAAGCATGTTCGAATGTTAACAGTCAAATCACAGCTGAAGAGAGGAAACTCATAGAGGAAGATACCCAAAGTCGATCACAAGGTTCTAGTTTCTATCGTCACAGAGCTGGTAGAGTTGGGGCATCAATTAGTAAAGCAGCATCTCACACCAATCCAGCACAGTCTTCACAGTCATTAATAAAAACAATATGTTACCCGAACATTTTCAAGTTTAACAATGCAGCTACAGAACACGGTTGTAAACATGACAGTATTGCAATTAAAGCATACGAGAAGGTGACGGTCATAAAGGAAAAGCACACCAACATTCATGTTAAAACTTGTGGTACATTTAATAATTAAGAATATCCCTGGTTGCATGCTACACCTGACTTTCTTTTGGCGAGGTCTTGTAGTGGAACATTCAGTCTTATTTTGATTAAAACTATAACTAATTCTTGAAATAATGTCAGTGTTTTGCTCTTCCGACTAACAAACGGGCTAACAAAACAAAAGGTGGTGTTAGGTACATCAAAACCAGGCAAATCAGTGTAAAACTGCACCCTATCTCCATTTGTTAACAAAGTACTCCTCTGTAAAAGGCTGGATGACTCTCTCCTTGAATAAGTATTCAAATTCATCAGTTTGTGTTGCCGCATGAGTTTCGGTTGTTACCTTTAAATCTGAGTTCACTGTCTGAGTTCCAGTATCCACCTTTGTTTGCTCACGATCAAGCGATGCTTGACTCTTATCTTCAATTTCACTGTTGGCTTGCTCAGCATCTGTTGTTCCATCTTGTTCGGGGTTTTCACCCAGCAGAGGCTGCTCGGAAAAAGGTATTTCTTCAATTGTCTTCCCTGGCTCGTCAATTTTTAGCATTTTCTCTTTAATCTCTTTTCAAGCAACTCAGATCGATGTTTTCGTCTTTCGGCAACTCTTAGAGACAAAGAATGCCCCAAGACACAAAGTAGGGAACCAATCCATGTTAAAACGATCCCAGACTTTAGCAGGTTCTCCTGACACGAAATGCTTGCTGCAAACCCGGTCATTTTGTAACATAGAGTCAGTTAAGTCCTCTCTGCTGATTGCTGAAATCTACCTTCTTCTTTGCTCTGCAGTCAACTCTTCCATGTACTCTCCTTGGTTGACAATGAGGCAAAGGACCATGATGACAAAAATCAAATTTCTTCGCTAAGAACGCTAGACTGTGGTACAGAATGTCCAAGGTGTTGGTTAGCACAAGTAGCATGCATTCTGTGATGGAACACCAATATGGTGGATGGAGTCGGTTGTCATGGCAATATGCAAATTTTGCCACGTGAGTGAAACACTCTAATGTATATCGTAGAAAGAAAAAAAATTGAATAAAGGAGCTACAACATGTTTAGTTGCATTGTATGAAAAAATTATGATTTCTCTAAGAAAAAGTTGGTATGAAGTAATTGAGTGTATAGTTAAAATACTAAGGCTTCTTTATGTGCCAAAGGTCGAAGTAGTGAGTGATGTCTTTTAGCTTATCGAGACATGACGGTCAGATATGAATGTACCAATTTTCAAGCCACACCCAAGAAGGAATGTCATACACCTCTGAAAACCCTCATATTCCATGACAGGGCTACTGCCAACCTCATTGCTCTGGAAAATAAAAAGAAAACTAAGTGAAAATATACAAATAGTTAACATAGTCCAGGGAAACTGTGGTTCGATGTCAAACAAATTGCAACAGAATTTATTTTACCGTGCTATTGACAAGGTTGATGAACTAAATAACATACTAAAAGTACCAAAAAAGATTTGAACATTTATCAAATTTACCACAGGGTTACCACGTCTTAAAAATGGAAAAAAATTGAGAAATTCAGCTCTTTGGGTACTTTTTGTTTATAAAAAGCATTTCATATACCAATTAGGCTGTTTTATTTATAAAACTACATATTTCGACGTTCACGTCTCATATTCTGCAAGTAAACAGTGCATAAGTTTACCACAGGGCACCCACACGAAAAATGGTATAAAATCTAAATTAAAGAGTCAGGTTATTCTCTTCGACTTGTTATCATATAATAAATTCGGCCTCCCTTTTTTACATGATTAGAACTCAAGAATATTATATATATTGTCCATCTAAGCATATATATATATATATATATATATATATATATGTATAATGAGGAGATCGCCATCCAGAAGAGAAAGAGGCGAAGGCTTGAACGTAAATGGCGTTCGACTGGTTTTGAGATTGACAGGGTGAATTATCTGGAACAGTGCAATGTTGTAAATGCTATGCTCTATAAGGCGAAAGAACAGCATTATTCAGCAGTTATTCAGGACA
>BLFP01001931.1:2163100-2175600 GCA_014634505.1 Montipora efflorescens
TTTTAGCCATTTCTGTGGAATGAGCATGTGGGATGTGGAATTTCACCACTTTTGCAAATGGCTTATATGCTGGTAGGTACTGGATAAGTATCCTTGGAATCAGGATGGATAGGTCATTAATCAGGGCAGAATGTACATCAGTTGTTGGAAGGAATTCATTCATCTGCAGGTCAGCTAAGCTCTTTTGTGGCTGGTCAGAAAGTGATTCATTGCAATCTACTCTGTCTTTCACTGCATAGATCTGGAACCAGTGCAGGGATTTGTTTGTTATCTTCTGGCTTTGAATCCTGGCTGTCTGTTCCAGGTCAATATTGTCTCCTACTATTCTAGATAAATTTACATAATTTATATAAAAACAGATTTTGTAATGAAGTTATATTTAAGACCCTTTATTACTAACCTGAGCATCAGGCTCTTCTTTTTCTTGTTCTAAAGGGACATGTTTTGATTCTTATACAGTGGCATCTCTATTAATGAGACATCATCATCAGGCTAGCAGTATATGATCATGATGCATTTCCTCAGTAAAAGAAGTTTGCATAGGGTGGTTCGTGTCAGCGTAAAGGGGTCGGGCAAAAATTGGGGGAAAAAACATTCATATTTGAAAGCTCTTTGAAATCAACACCAAGAAAGAGCAAAACAACCCAGCAGACAATTTTTTTCTTCGCCATATCGCTGAAAACAACCAGTTTCAGAAGATAGAAAAATTCGAAATTAGCATGTTATTAACCTGTACAGAGGTAGCTTCTCCCCTTTTAACTCTTCAGAGGCAATGAAGAGGTCTGAGTCCTCTAAAACATCAGCACCTGGCAGTCGATCCTTGCACAATTGATATGTCTCTTCATCGAAGTGCTTGCATTTCTGTACTGTTTCATGGGAGAAATCGATGGAGCACAAGTTCATGGAGTCTCTTGCCTCCGAGTTACTAATCTGCGTCGTGACCACCTCATCCAAGAGATTCAGTTGCCTCCGGTTGGTCTCTATTTGACTCTTCCAAACCAAGATTTCTTTGTTAAAATGATTTGCAGAAGCTGTGCACGAATGGTGTTTGGGTGGCTGGACAAGCCTAGTCGATGAAACAAATCCATTACTTCTGTCTTACAGCATCCTGTAGTCAAGAAGGTGTTAATTCTGTAAATAAAATTTGAACGAGGCAGCCATGTGTTTAAAATCGCTGATAGTGCCAGGACTTGTTTGTTTACAAGAAACTTTACTCCTTCTTTGCTCGTTGTGGTGACGATGAAATGCGTAATGGGCATTCACGCGCTCGCTTCTTCCAAGAATAAATCGGCATTGAAATTTTTCAACTTGAGGGGGTCCCCTTCATATCTCGCCATTGATTTTCTCTTGCAGTAGCCACGCACCTCCTTCTTGACTTGTTGAGCAACGGCTTTCACAAGCTCTCTGCGAAAAGGTGGAAACCGAAGTTCAGCGTTAGCAGCAGCCTGGTAATTCTCTTGACAGAGGTTTTTCACCATTGCGCCTTCCCACTTATCCTCACAGCTCCGATCAAAGATGCGAGAAGACGAAGGATAACCGACTAAAACCTGTTAAAGTGAGAAAACTGTCATTATTTAAAATCGTAAGCTTAACACAAAAAAGTGAGTTTGCACTCACCTTCGAGATTGGTGGTAAATAGGTCTCTGTTGGGAGATTCATCAGGCTGCTAATTTCATCTTCGACTACCGAGTATTTGTCGAAAAAAAGTGATTGCTTTGACAGAGGTCTGTTTTCAGGTTCTTGAGCTGTAGCTCCTAACGGGTTTTCCTTCAGACACTTAGCCTTCGGAGTGACTCCAGTCAGGGATTCCTGGTGTCGAGCTGAATATCTTTCTCTCATAGGAGTTCGTGGACCGCTTTCCTTTGCCTTTTCTACTGCCGAATCGACCACAAACGCCTTTGTTAACTCCATTAACAGTTTGTAGCAATTGACAACCTTCCTCGCACATTTCTTGCAAACAGAGCAGCTGCCATCATGCGAGACAATAATCTTTAAATCGAGTAGTAATTGGGCAAGAATTACTGGCTTTCCACACAAAACGTTGCAAAACTCTTTGTTACAGGTTTCCAAAAACAGTGGAACTGTAGCGACACTAGTCCCGTATTTTTGCAACAAATTTTCACGACAAATTCTGCAAAAACTCTCGGAAACCATTGAAAAAAACTTTTTTTGCCCGTGTCCCACTGTTGCGGAAAATTCGCGCGCTCTTTGATGCATGGAAGTTCAACTGACAACCGGAAATGAATTTGATTGGTTGATACATTCAGTGACGCGTATCATGATGCGAGGGGGTGGAAAACTGAAATACAAGCGTCTGTGTCAGGCTTTTCTCTCCGCTTCTTCCCGATCTGCCAAGAAAAAACAAGAAAAAGAAAAGAAAAGCCTGATACTCAGGTTAACAGTTCTGTTACCATGGCATCATACTGGGTTCCAGACCTCCCCCATATTAAAAGCCTTCCTGGCCACCTTTGGCATTCCATTTTGATATTTGCTAACAGCACTTCATATGCATGATCCAGCAAGCATATAAATATGTTAGCTCGAGTTTGTGGCCTTGTTTAACAATTTTCAAGCTGAAAATCGCTAACATATTGAAATCAAGTGGGTGGGGACTGGAAAAGAGTGAGTTGCCATGGGAATAGAATTTTGCATAGTCATAGGTGTGTTTCCTGTAGTACATTGTATATTGGATGGCAGTTTCTACAAATACGGTGTAACAAGATCGTTTGGTTTACATAAGAATTAACTTTACTTACACGTTGGTGTTGGAAGAAGGTGGACAAAGAAATACAGGCCAAGTCCATGTGGTTGAAGATTTGAATGACCTTACCAGCAGAACCTCCAGCCAACAAGATTTCAAAACAAAGAAGAAAATTTCCTGCTGGGATTTTGGTATCAGTCATGTATAGTTGGCTGTACCAGATTTTATTTCTTTCTCTGGGCACTTTGGGTTTTGGTTGTAAGAACTGCCGTGGTTTTCGCTTCACGACTTTCAATTGGGGGCTTGCCGGCCTTGCAGGCATGGCAGAACTGAAAAAGAAGGAGTAGCTTGGAAAAAAACACAATGTGTTTGGATTCAGTTCCAGATTATCATCTTGTAACCTGCAAAAAAAAGATGAAAAATTAAAAAATGAAAGAAAATTATTTTGTCCAATCATCTTTTCTCAATAAAGGCATGAACTCTTATGCAGTACATGTAAGTTTTTAACCTATACTCTAATTCATGCTATTATTTATGACTTAGGACATTTAGCAGAGGAACTTTCTTCGCCATCAGTCTCTGTCTCTGTCTCTGTGTCTGGGTGATAGTTTTTATCCTCCGCAACAGTTTCATTATAGCCTGATTCATCATCAACTGCGTCATCATTCTTAAGAGCACTCTCAGTAGCACTCCCCCATCACATCACTTTCATTCAACCGGTCACAATGAATACCTTCATCAGATATGACAATAACCCTAAATAAAGGGTGAAGGGGAATGTTGTGGCAAACAAATACATTTTCAAAATACAAATGAACATACCAGTGGAAACTGCGCCTGGCTGCTTGGTCAGAGCATCATACTTCTTTTTCAGAGCTAAGTATTTGTTGCCCCCACATTCGGATGTCTGCTTTCAACCTTGTGCATCCAACAGAAACCCTGCTTTGGCTTGATGCATCATAGGACAGCACAATCAATGCTTCGTCAGCTTCCACATACATGGTATCGACGTCCCTAATGGCTTCACATTGCACCAAATCGCTATCGTCAGCGTGACTCTCGCCCATTACACTCTGTTCACCACTTGTTGGTACAGGTAAGCTCATGTTTGTTTCAACACGCATTGCTGCCAGCATAATCTGAAGCACTGCAAAACAAAAATTAAGCAAGTTAATGTGGAAACAGTAAAAGACTTAACATGGAAGTGTGTGGAGAATGTGGCCAAAAACCAAGGTCGGATTTGCGGCATCTCGCATTATTATGATCAATGAAACACAATAGGCTTATCTGACAACGACTTCGATCAGAAAACTCTTCTTGTTCAAATGACTTTGGTGAAATCTCGATACAGGAACAATACCGATTTCATCCTTGACCGAATGGAGGAAGGCACCATTGCCTCCAAACCTTTCAAGGGCTATCATCTCTTCTGGAATAAGTGTTGTTTGTAGGAGGACGACCCTTTTCCAAACCATTGGCAGCGTATTCTTGACTGTTACAGAAAGATGGCCATTTACCAAGTCATGAAATTACTTTAAAGAAGTGGACTTAAATAATAGCTTAACAGATGTCAAAGTCCACTGCTGATTAGTTATTCTTCTCAATCAAACTTTAAATTGAGGCTGCACATGCTGTATTTAATTAAATTCCCCACTAAATTAATGTGGATTAAAAGCTGATCTGATGAAGTGAAATTATTTCACTCGTTATGCTTTGGGGAAAAATGGTTCTCCAATAATTGACTGGACCCTGGCTCGTGTAGTCTTAAGTCTTTTATTATTCGATTTATGAGAAACAGTAGATAATTCTTATTAAATCTATGACCAACGATTAATGAAAACTGTATGCGGAAAACCTAAATTTACAATACTAGAAATACAATCGTTTCAAACATATTGCTTAATTCTGTGGTTTTATCCAGTAAAATATTCTAGTTACATGAAAAACAGATCAGCAGAACAGGGCAATACCACAGGTTAGCAAGGTAAAACCAATTGCTTTCTCAACGTGTGTATATGGAATAAAAGTGTCATGAACTCAAAGCTCAACTTTTATAGTTGCTGTGCAATTGACTGTCAATCATAAGTTAATCACTAATTAAATCAAAGGTCAATAAAGGAATTAATAATGTAAACATTAACTTCACTTAGTCAGTGAAACATTCTCCGCCCCAATAAGGGTGTTGTCCTTATCCTAAGTACAGATCTCTGTAGTCGTCACCTTCAGCAAGTAATCTTGTTTACCAGTCAGCTGAATTCTCCTCTTGAGGTATTGACTGTTACAGTTCGCACTCGACCGTCAGGTCCTGGGTACACTTCCAAGACTCTTCCAATGGACCATTTACCTCAAACAGTGTTGGAATCTGCTACTATAACAATATCATCAGGTCTCGTGTTCTGTTCCACTTGCCATTGCTTCCTTGGTATGAGTGATGGGAAAACGTCTCTGCTCCAGCGTTTCCAAAAGGAATCAATGATTTTTTGCTCAAACTCTACCCGATATCGAGGGTTGTTTGTTTCCTTGAAAGGTCCTTGTCTAACTTCTGAAGATGCACGTCCTAGAAGTATATCATTTCAGCACATGTAATGTCCGTCATCAGGGTCGTTTGGGATCCTGCCGATGGGTCGCTGGTTTACTACTAGATTAGCCACTTCCAATAGGACTGTGTAAAGCTCAAATGGTGGTAGTAACTGACTACCAACAGCTTTCTTTAGGGCACTTTTGCAGGTTTTTACTAGTGATTCGCCACAACCATTTTGATACTGGGCAGCTGGCGTAATAAACTTCCATTGCATTCCCTTTTCTCCACATACGTCTTGAACTTCGTCTGTGTTAATGCCATTCACCATCTGGCACAGCTCCTTCTTAGCACCAAAAAACTGTGAAGCATTGTCATTCGTTGTGACTGCAGCTCAACCTTGTATGAATTTTCGCACGACCTGAAGAAAGTCCAGCATTGTACAGTCCACTGCCATCTCCAAATGGACGGCAGTTATGTTGAGACATGTAAATAACACTCTGTAATGCTTGGCAGTTTTGTTTCTCGAGATCTTGGAGTTAAAGGGTCCAAAATATTTGCATGCGGTGATGTCAAACAGTGGGGGAAACGGAGTTTAGCAAACAGCAGGTAGGTTTGCCATTAATTGCATCTCAGTCCTGTGCGCTATCTTGCAACAGAAGCCACATTTAAACTTCACTTCTTTGCTTAATTTGGTTCCTGTCAGGATCCAGAACTTTCTTCGTATCTTGCCTGTTGTAGCTGCTGCACTGTTATGTCCATACTGATAGGCGTACCTCCTAATCAACAATGAGATCCTTGGGAGTCACTTTGGAGAAGGGCGGGGTTTGTGGTGTTGTAAGAGACAATGGCTTCGTCTACGAAGCGGGCTGAGTGACTTGATTTCTCCCTTTTCCTTGCGTTCATGCAAATCCTTTTAAGCTTCCTTAATCTAGAATCTCTCTGCACTTTCCAGTTCTTCAGGTGTAAGTGGGTGGTTTCTTCCTTCCAGAGCAGGCTTTCGTAAGCTTAAATTCTTGACTAGCCTTTGTATGCGACCAGTTACTCATATCAACTTCCTCCGGCTTGAGAACTTCGTGGGTTCGATGGCTTGTTCAACTTCCTTCACTTTACAGACTACTTTCACTTACTGTCGTTCCATATCATCCTCTGATACAGGCTTCATTGTTTCCTGTGGTCAACATTCTGGGATTTTTAGGAACTCTGGTCCATAGATCCATCTTTCGTTCATCATCGGCCACATTTACTTTGCTGGGGATGTGCCTCCACTGCTTCAGACCTGTGTTGGCCTGGATTTCTCCCCCACGTGAAGAAACAAATGGCTTGAAGGTTACATGATATGCTTTGCAGCCAGGCAAGCATTATTGCGCTGTCAGTGAAAAACTTGGTGGATTGGGATTGTATCCTGAACTCCAACTGTACAGTCTTGGCTAAGCGGGATGCAAAGACTGCGGCTTGTAATTCTAATTTGGCGTATACTTACTTGTTTTAAGGGTGCAACTCCTGACTTCGCAGCAACCAACCTGACCTGGTACTTGTCATAATTTGTTCTTTGGCGGATGTAGGTGGAAGTGCCAAAGGTCTCTTGGGACGCATCTGAGAAAATGCCAGCATTGGTGGTTCGTTTGCCTTCGCACAGCATAAACTTCTTTTAAATGTAATCTTGTTTTGCTTTCCGGTTTCTGGCTCTGCGGGCCATACTTAAAAACCCATGCTATAGCTCTCCAGGCTGCTGGCTCTCCAGGCCATGCTAAAATGTACGACATTATACAAACGTTATAGGCGCTGACTGATTTGCGGTACCGCTGGTCCCACTCGCTCACTGCAGTTTGCAACATAGACATAAAACAACAACGAACTAGAGAAACAAATAAAATAAATTTTCCTCAATGAAAGGGGCAAACAGACAAATGGTCCCAAAGTAAAAGAAAAGGACAAAATATGGAAAAAGGCGATCCCAAGTAAAAGAACCTGCCCCATGAGGGTTAAAGTTGTAAAATAGCGAACTAGTAGCAAAATAAGACTAACGAAGCAGAAAATAAAACACAAGGAATTCGTGCCACACCCAACCAAGCCGTAAAACGGCAATAAAAAGTAGAAAACTGAACAAGAAGAACCGAAGGAAGCAAAAAGCTACTTACGCCGAGTGAAAGCCGGCATAAAACACCTAGGCCGAAAATGGCGAGCAGGAAAAACGGCAAGACATGAAAACAAGCGAAACGACAAAAATGTGGAATAAACCCTATTTGCTGAAACCTAAACGCTAAGGAAGATTTATAACAGAAGTGAAAATTTATTTCTTGTTCGACCCTGGAGGCCGGAGCAACTACAGCAGGTTCAGGAGCATGTGCAACTAAAGGCGCAGGTTCAGGAGCTGGTGGCAGAGATAAAGCAGGTTCAACGTCGGCCATGCTATAGTGGGCTGGTGGCAGTCAAAATGAAGCACAACTTTTACCATGGCTTCACCGAACTCGGTTGAACTGACCACGAGGTGACTGAAATTGCGATACCGGTATTTGAAGCGAAGGCCACAATGCATCATGTACAGAATGCTGGAATTTGAAGAACTTAAGCTTTTCCTGGCAATGGGCTAATTATATATGCAGTGAGAATAGTTATAGTAATTGAAATGCAAATTATGATACAAAGAAAGTATTAAAATTTGAAATTTAATTCAAAATTCCGGAAAAAGTGGCCTTGAAATAAGTAGGAATAAATTTTAATTAAAAGGAAATTGTTTTTTTAGTGCTAATTGAATTGAAGAATAGCAAGGAGATTTCTTGATTTTTGGATCATTTTAGTCCATTGAGGTGTAGCCAGTCATTGCAGTGGATGTGATAATAAAACCTTTTGTGTCCCTTGATATCAATGTTGCTGTAGATGAAGTCAATCTGGCGTTTGCGTTTGTCCCATTTAGCTGGTTCAGCCCTGTATAGAGAGGAGAGAATCCATTCCTATATAACATGAGGCGAGCAACCGTTTCCAAAGTCTCCAATGGGTTTCTTCCAGAACACAGATAATGTATCTTTGGGCCAATTCGTACTTGGGTAGAAAACATTTCCGTTCAGTAGGTGATATAACTCGGGTGTTTTTTCTATAATGTCTTTTTTGGATAGATGTCAAAGGTCCATGATAGGGGAATTCTGAATCCAAATGTGATAATTAAAGTGTTATAAGAAATAACTTAGCATTTTCGTCGTGTCACAGAAAATTGATGACAATGAATTATAGCTGGAGAAACTAAGAACAAAATCGAGGAGATATTTAAAGTTTTGAAGAACTGTGAAAAAGTAAAAAATGTATATATATATACACGAGTTTCACCTCCTTCTCTTTTTCTTCGTCCCATTGGAGTGTAGAAGCACCATCTGTTTTGTTAAGCAGACTTGAAACTGAGCATGAATTGCCAAATTCGACATCAATATTGCCCATTTTGATTTGCACTACACTTGCGCTCTTGGAAACTTTTAATGTTTCTCTGCTGTTCTCCATTCCACGCATTACTTGACGCAGCTCTTTGGATGCGAGAACAGAGGATTTTGATTTTTCTTGTAGCCTGTAATACTTGTTTGCAGTACCAATGTTTTGCGCCATCAGATCAGTCAGGTTTCCTCAAGCTTCGCTGCTTTCACTTCTACTGTGAATATTAGATACGGCTTATTTTACTGAACAGTGTAGAGTTTGGTGCACCCACCAGGTCAGCTTTTCTCCAGATGGACTTAATAGCTTTATTAATTTGGCTTGATGCCATTGCTTCTCCATTGAACGAGAGAAATAGGTATCCTGCGTTCGTTTGAGCATTTGCTCCCACGACTTGAGAATGGACCTCACGAACAAAGATGCTTAACCAACTTTGTAATTTTGCGCTCAGTACTATTCTTGCTGGCCCATGGGTAGCCACCGTCTTGCTCTTTTTAAGGAGTACGACGAATTCTTCATTCTGTTTAGAAGCATCGTTAAATTCCTCCAGTGTCATGTTTGCAAGACAACCAGCCCTTTTGGCGTTGTCAATGGAAATTTCAACCAGCAAAAAATCCCGAATCAGAGTATACTCACTTTGGGTAATGACCAAGTTGTGGGCACCTGATAATTGGCGTAGTAAACAAACTGCATCCCTCGAAGCTTTGCTTCTTTCAAACTCTTTTATCTGATCTTATTAGCAAGGATGGCACAGTCGGTTAGTGCACGGCCTTGGTGCAAGAGGTCCTGAGTTCGATTCCCGGATCTCGCATCCTTGTTTCGACTTCTTTTCTTTCCATGTAGCTAAGTAGCTTTAAATACCCGTAAAACGGAGCACTGATGGAGAGGGGGGAGTTAAATAAGCACACCGTCGACCTCAGGTTTGTCAGTTGAATTACTGTTACGGGTTATCGACATTAAATATGGTTGCTTTACTTTACTTTACTTTTATCAGGTCTTTGAGGTCATTAGCCATTTTTTCCCAATGGTGCTTGGAACATTTCCCTTGAAATGAAGAAGAGCGTGCTCAACTTTTTCTTGCAAAGAAATTATCTCTTCCTTGGAGATAGCTATGCCAGCAGCACCAGTCATTGCAAATGAAAAGAAGTGGCGGAAGCTCATCAAATACGACTGTAGCTCGTCTTGGCGTGGCCATCTAGAAACTTGTCCTTTATTGGGCCACTATTGAACAGCAAGATCAATGCTTGCTTCTCGTCTACGACATTTTAAAGAAGAAGGACTTGTCTAGTTTGCTGTCAACTGGTCGTTTCATCCAACTTCCCACCATCAGCAGATTGAAGCCAGGCCTCAAAGTCGTCAAACACAAGAGGCATTTTGTTGGTTGGTCTTTGCATGGAGCTTTCATTGTAATCACGATCTGTTTCACTAGTTTTTTCGTCACTGCTAATCACACTTGCTACAGGCAGCAAGAACTGTGGTTCTATTGATTGGCTGTGCTGAGTGGACCTTGGCATCTCATGATAAGGCTTTCAGTGTGAATCTGCAATAGGGCCTCTGACTTAAGACATTACTTTTTTTGTATTCTTCAGACTTGGGAAGTATCTTATGCAAATTCTTCAAATGTGCGGGAAGCCTCTTTACTACCGATGAACACTCTTCAACTGGACAATATCGATAATGATGATAATCCTTAATTTTTTTTCCCTTCCTTTTCCTTTTCGCTGCTTTGCGAGGATATTTTCGTTTTCGTGCTTACAATCTTAGAGGGACTTGAGTAGGCATAGGTTTTCCTCAAACCAAACCTTCCGAGGGCAGAGTAGGAATGTTCTTTAGTCCATCCATGAACATCTTGCAGATGGCGAGGGATATGATATACTCTAGACTGACACGAGGAAAACGGAGAAGGTTTTTTCACTTGTATTGTCTTCTCCTTTCTCTGCCTTTCCTTTTTATTGGCATCAGCAACCTTAGCCACTACCTCTTCTTCAACTTTTTTTTTCTTTTAATAATTCCTTAACCTCTGCTCCTCGTGATTCCTTAAGAAGTAAAAGAAGGAAATTATTTAATCAGTCTATAAATTTCGTCATTTCTAGGCTTTATGCGTAAATAACATGCAAAACATTTTTCTTTTGCCATTGCGCAATTTACCATAACCAGCGTCGCTGCTACTACTTGCAAAAGTATTTGAGACACTGCAAAATATGTATTTTGGCTTTGATGAACTGTTTGCGATCTTTTGTTTTCTATTCTTCCTTGCACTTTTATCAAAGTTTTTAGCGGCGGATTCAAGACCACAATCAAACCTTGGACAAACGACTTTGCATAAAGGAGAGGGAGGTAGTTTACATTCTGCCTTAGAGAACCATTTCCCACACCGATTTTAGGTTAGAAAGCCCGCCAACAAATGTTTCCTGGCGCCGGAAACGGCGAAACATCTGCACGATTTTTATGCTATGGATAAGGAACTAGTGATGGATCAGGCCTGGAAACTTCTGAAGGACACAGATTTCCATATCTACGAAGACATTCCAAAATTGTTCCAAAATTGACTCAAGGAAAGGACAAATGAAGAAGTTGCAGAAGGCCAGGAAAAAAGGCTTTACTGCCTATTTTAGTAAAGCTCAGCCCGAAAAACTGTATGTCAACGGAAAGTACATTGCCCCTGGTGATCCAATAGAGTGATATCCATTTCAATAATAAGTTTTTTCCACGAATGCTATATAATTTATTTGCTACTACTTTTCCACTTGTTTAATATGTAACGCTTTCAGGGAGTTTCTATATTTAGGAACATTGATCGGTTATTACCAAAGGCGACGGGTCCCAAAAGGATTTATTACTGTAATATGTGTCTGTATCTGTGTTTATGTCCTCTGTGTGTTATTATCCGTCCTTTTCATGTACTTTGTACAATTTGCAGATATCCAGGCCTAGAAGTTACAATGCCAATTTGCATAGCTGCTCTCCTGACACTCTCAACAAAGGCTTTCCTTTCTCACCTTTTCACCACTGATGCAACCTGATGATATGGTAATTTGCTCCCTAAACGTCAGAGGTTTATCAAACAATACTAAACGGAGAGAAACGTTTTTATGGTTAAAGGAAAAAAAATTCTCTATTTTTTTGCAAGAGGTGCATAGCACAAAGGAGACAGAACCCAATTGGCACTCTGAATGGGGATATTCGACTATTTTTACAACCTTCTCAAGCTCTAGGGCTGGCGTTGCCATACTGTTCAACAACAAAATTCAATTTCAAATTCTGACACATTTTGCCGACCCCAAAGGGAGGTTTATCATTACAGCTATCTAAAATAGACAGGTTGACATATAAACTTTTTCTCATAGTGTGGTATGTTGACTACCAGCTACCGTCTTTTCATGCCTTTTCTTGAGTTAAAGGATTTTTGTTTCTTTCTTTCCGGCTTTCTTTGTTTCTTTTTTATGGGGGAGCGTGGGTTGGTGTGTGTGGGGTGGGTGGAGTTGTGTTGTTTTAGAACATATTGTCATTGAACATTAACGTGCATTATGCAAGGTATGACATGTGATGGCCCCACATGGGACGACGATGTTGATAGGGATGAATCTGTTGTTTGTCACCTTCACTACGTGTTGGGATCTGTTGGCATTAATGATTGATCCTTGAGTATCCCAAACGTCCACTTTCTTCGTCCATAGAGACTGACAAGAGTTTATGTTATATTAACATACTATTAGGGGTATATGTAAACTTTTCAGCACTCCGTTCACTAAGATTGGGCAAATGTGATTTTTGTGTCACATGTAATTATTATTCCATCGCTCATATTGATTACAATATTATTTGCAATCTCTGAAATAAATATGACGAAATCGCTGATTG
>BLFP01001931.1:2201546-2211546 GCA_014634505.1 Montipora efflorescens
TCTGGAGCTTTTTCCTTGTATAATTCCCTGAAGGTGTTCTCATCGATAAGATCAACCGATGCTCCGGAGTCAACCATCATTTCCACTTGTTTTTCGTCTATCTTGACTTGGCACATAGGTTGTTTGTCACGGCCTACTGTGTACACATACTCATCTTCTACATCAGTGTCTTGATGCGTGACCTGGTTTGCCGACTCAGGTGGGTTTGTTTTGCAAACTTGGGCGAAATGGTTTAGTTTGCCACATGAGGTACACTTTTTGTTCTTCGCGGGGCAGCTGTCTCTATGAGGGTATATTCCACCGCAGTTCCTACATTTTCCGTCGCGCTTTCGGGATTTGTCACGGTTGCGTGACTCTTGGCGATTTTGCGGACGGCGATGTTTGCCTTTGAGTTGCGTTAGTGTTCCTTTTTGGGGTGGTTTTATTGCGTTCACGGTTTTATCCTTATTTTCAAAATCCTTCGCTTGTACTTCGCTTAATTCTAGGGCTCTACCAGCTAAATCGAGGTCCTCTCGCAGAGCTTTACGCCGAAGGGGGTTTGACTGGCAGTTCAAGATGATTTGTTCTTTAATCTCTTTGTCTGGATTTGCGAAGTCGCAGGTCTTTGCTAGGCTCCTCAGGTATGGAAACTGTCCAGAGTTTCTCCATCCTTTTGCTTGGCCTGACGGAAGTTGTATACTTCGTATGTTGTGTTCACTTGTGGAGAGAAGTAAGCGGTTAGTTTTTCGACGGCTTTGTTGTAATCCTTGTCCTCGCCGACGTCTTGAAGTGTCTCGAAGATCTCGTCGACCTCTGGACCGCCGTAATGCAGCAGAAGAGCTCTTTTCTGCTTGTCATCGGTAATCCCCATTGCAATGGTTAATCTCTCGAATCGCTCTAGCCATTTCTTCCATCTAGGACCTGCATTTCCATCGACGTGAACTTTAAACGGTGGGAAGTTAGGCAGTGAAATCGCCATTGTTTTGATTTCGCGGGAAATCGCTTCGGAATTCTCTTCGGAAATCTCTGTAGAAATCGCTTCGGAAATCCTGGTAGAACGCGCTCTGTGGGTTCTTTGCTTGATCCTCGTCGCCAGATGTGATGTTTACGGTCAAATAAACACTTGAAACCACTTGTCCGAACACAACAGTATATTTACTAAACAGACATGACGACTACAACATACAAAAGTCCTAGCTCCTAGACCGCGTGGGTCATTTGCATAAATGATTGACAAGTCTCAAAAACACTACAGTTGGGATCTAAAATAACTACTCCATTACCTTTATCAGGCTTGAGAAGTATAATATTGGAATTGTTGCTAAGAGTTGGTAGGATACGGTGTTTCTTTAGATCGTTGCTTGAACGACAGTAGGAGGAGATATAGTTTTGAGCCAGTTGAGCGATTTCATTTTTTAGGTGCATAGCAGAGTTTTCGTCGATTAGTTTCTTCTTCATGGTGTAGTGGATCTTTTCGAAGGAAGCCAGAATGTCTGTCTTGTTGAGATGATGAGGTTTGATGGAGAATCCCAGCCCATTCTTAAGAAGTTCAAGTTCATCATCAGTTAGATTAAACGAGGAGAGATTGTTTACAGTTTCATTCGGTGAGAAGGGTAGAACAGCATTCTTGGTTAGGCTTTTAAGTTTCTTCCAATGAGTTGAAATAACTTAAGAGATGTTATTCTCAAGCCTGATAAAGGTAATGGAGTAGTTATTTTAGATCGCAACATTTATTTAGATTCCTGTTTTGATATACTCAATGACAAATCTAAATTCAAAGTATTAGACAAAGATCCCACTTTATTAAGAGAAGGCAGACTTAAACGTTTCATTAGTCTACTTAAGAAAAATCATTCTATTGATAACAATACCTACACTAAGATTTTTCCCAAGGGCTTACAACCAGCAAAATTTTACGGCTTTCCTAAATTACATAAGAAACGTGAAAATCACAATCAAGCACCTCTTAGACCTATTGTTTCTTCTATTGGAGCTTATAATTATAATTTAGCTAAGTATTTAAGTTCTCTAATTGCTCCACTTCTGCCTAGTAAGTATTCGGTAAAAGATTCATTCTCTGTTGTTGAAGAGCTCAGGAGTTTCGATTTTAACAACAAGTTTCTCATTTCCTTCGATGTTGAAGTTTATTTACCAATATTCCATTAAGTGAAAGTATTGATATTGCTGTTGATCTTGTTCTCGAGCATGACCCTCAATTTCCGATCAAAAAATCCGAACTTAAGAAATTGCTCTCATTCGCTATAGCCGAGACTCATTTTCTTTTTAATGGCAAATTTTATGATGAAGTTGATGGGGTAGCGATGGGCTCTCCACTAGCACCCATCCTAGCTAATATTTTTCTTGGTTTCCATGAGGAAACGTGGCTAAATAATTTCAACCATTCAAATCACCCTCTCCTCTTAGGCGTTATGTTGACGACACCTTCTGTTTCTTTCACAACGAACAGGATGCTATGTCATACATACATACATACGTTTATTGTAACTCCCAATTTGGGCTTTTTGGTTACAATGTCTAAAAATATATATAAATTGAAAAGAGAAAAAGGAATAATAAATAAACGTTACATTTAAAAGCTAGAATCAATTACAAAAGACCTCTGAATATAATTTACAAGTTAACTGAACACAAATGTCCTCCACTTAATAGCTTCTGCGCTAAACGACGCCTGAAGCACTTTACACTGTCCGCAGCTTTCAAATCATTACAAATACTGTTCCAAAGTTTACATCCACGATATGTAAACGAACGTTGTCCATATGACAGACGACATAAAGGGATGTGTAAAAGATTGCATGATCCCGTAGCCCTAGTATGAATTTGAGAGCGAGATACAAATTTATTAGCCAGATATTTCGGGACTAAATGATTAAGACATTTATATACCATTACAGCATCGTTGAGAAGGAGTCTGTCCTTAACAGTGAGCCAGTTGAGGGATCTTATGCCCTCTGAGATGTGGTCATATTTCCTGAGACCTAACACGATACGCGCAGCAAAATTCTGTACTAATTGGAGTTTCTTCAGATTACTTTGAGATGTGTTAGCCCATACAGTTGAGCAATAAAAGAGTTTACTAAAAACAAAAGCGTTCATCACTAATAAAAGAGACTTTCTGTCCAGAAGATGTTTAATTTTACTAATCTATTTTAATCTGATTACATCAATTCACGGCACCCTAACATCAAATTCACTTTTGAGAAAGAGAATGATGGTAAACTCTCCTTTCTGGACATACTTGTTGACAACTCTTCGCGTGATTGTGTTGTTTCAGTTTTTCATAAAAAAAACTTACAGTGGTCTGTTAACTAATTTCTTTAGTTTTACTCCATCATGCTGTAAAATTGGCCTTATCCGAACTCTTATCGACCGAATCTATAAAATCAACAACACCTCCTCCAGCCTTCAAAACGATCTTAATAAACTTTCTGACACCTTGAAACGTAATTCATTTCCCTCGCACATTATTGACAGAACTTTCAAGCAGTATCTTGACGGGTCTTTTTCTCAAAAAAGCCGGAACACTAATGATGACAATAATACACGTTATTTTAAACTCCCTTTTGTCGGCCATTATTCCAAAATAACGAAACTTAAACTCCGACAACTTACTAAGCGCTTTTGCAAATCTGACCTAACTATCAAATTAGTTTTCACTTCATTCAAAATTAAAAACATGTTTAGTGTTAAAGATCGTAGTCCTGTTGCTCTAAAATCCATGGTAGTTTACCAATTTTTTTGTGCGGGTTGTAATTCCCGTTATATTGGCGAAACTAGTCGCCACTTTTCTACCAGGATAAAGGAACACACGCAAAGCGATAGAAACTCGGATATTCTTAAGCATTTCAACACATCTCCTTTATGTAAGAGCAAATACTCCCCTTCGTGCTTTAGTATTCTGGATTCTGCAAGCAACTCAATTGATTTAAAACTCAAAGAAGCTTTTCATATAAATAGGATCAAACCAGAACTTAACAAACAACTTCAGCATTACAACACTTTTTTCACGTTTTAGTTTACACCTTGATGTTTGGTGTCACACTGTAAATAGTACCCGCTTTTGTATTACGTCATGTTGTAATAATTTTTTCATCTACTTGTACACTTTATAACTGTTCACACTTAGAAACTCATTAAATTGATGATGGCATAAGCATGCCGAAACATGTCTTTTATTAAGGTTGTCTGTTTCCTACAGTATTTATCATACTTGCTACTATTGCGACCACATGTAGAAATGACGTCAACTAACACGTTCACTACGCCCTAGTTTATATGTCGAATTTAATTGAGATGAATTTAATTCCCATTAACTTCGTCTGTGAGACGTCAATATTAGAGCTCCGATTTAGACGACGAAAAAAATTAGAGGAATTCAATTCAGCATTCACAGAACTAAAAATTTGAGCAAGTGAGCCGTGATGGCCATTAAAAAAAAAAGTGGAAAAAACTTGGCACGCTTTAGGAAGGGAATCAGTTTTTCCCATGATTAATAGGGAAAGCTTGAAAAGGCAACAACTTCTTCGTCGCATGATGTTGTTAGCTGTGATCAGGAAACGATTATTGTTGAGAGTCTCGATTGTTCTCTTTTTCTTGCTGCATTCGTGAAAGGATATGTCATCAAGTCATACGCTTTTCAGACGTTCTTTCCTTCTGGGCCAGACTGATACAACGTCTGGACGAATTTAATTATGGCAAACGGTTTTATACGTCTCTATTCAGACGAATTTAATTCTTTCCATTAAATTCGTCTCGATTTTTTTCGTCTGAAATTCGACGTCAAAACTAGGCCTATCAGTTTGATCGATTAGTTATAAACAAACCGTGAAAGTCTATCATGAAACTGAAGCCAATTGACCAAATGCAAAAAATAACCCTCTTAGCCTCCGGCTTTTGCAAATAACAAATCTCCTCCTTGACACACTTAACCTTATCCAATAATTGGTAAGTAATATGTGACGCAACAGCTGCCCTCGCCTTCCGTAGTTATTCCATTTATAAGTTTTACTTGAAAACAGGAGTGTGTGCGTGCTTGTTTACTGAAAAATATTAAGAATTTTACTAGAGGAATTTAACATACCCTGCACAAACAATCGTTTTCCTTTTAGGCAGTTGAACAATATCTTATCCGCATGTCTGCACACTGAATTATGTTTTGGACCCCTTGTTTTATGGCTTATGCCGCCTGAATGCCCCCATATCATTGCATGGATAATTCAAAAACTGTTACTTTGATTGACATGAACAGTAAAAAAGGAGGAACGCATTCCGCAAAGACTTACAACTACAAAACATTCAACCAGTGTGTGGCAGGTTTTTTTTTTTTGCTTGAGATATCGTTTAGTTGTTCCTAGCCTCAAATCTGAATTCTGGCTGCTAGATGAAGAGCCAAACTTTTAGATCCTCCTCCATATCGCTTTGTAAAAACGTTTTTTTCCGAGAAAAAGTAATATTACGGTCTACCAAACCCATATCAATTTTGCGTTTTGGAATGATATCCTCAGGATCGATATCTCGATAAGATATCGCAGGCCTGTTTTGCTACTTGATCTAACCCGTCATCTCAATCCAGTTGTGATATGTACTCTCCTCGTTTTTACTTAATTCAAACAGGAATCTCACCTGGAAGAGGCACCAACAGAACTGAAGCACTACATAGATGGATAGGCCACCTTCTTGGTGGTAGCAAAGTGGGAGTTTGGCTCGCATATGCCCTCGTAATGATTATATTTTATCGTATTAACTCCAAAGAAAATAAGTCAAGGCCCGCTCCGCCAGAGGATGAGAGAATGAAGTTGACAGAATGCAATCATTCCCAAATAAATGCAAACTGTGAGGAAACATTAAAAGAAGTATTTGGCATCGGGTTACAATCTCCAGGTAAACGCGAGACAGCAGGCAACAAGACAGCAGAAACCCCCATGACGATAACGGAAATAACAAGTTGCCTTTGCATCATTCCACGGCAATTTACATTCTAAACAAAGCACAAATGAGTATTGCTATGTTCCAAAGCCTAGTTAACCGTGGCAAATCAGGAACAGAAATATCACATCGACACTGCCTATTTAAATACTTCAATCACTTTATTTTATAATAGTGAATTTAACACGGATCGTGATATCAAAGAACACGAGTAATGTATAGACAACATTTTGAAAAGCTGGGCAATGTACAGAGAGAACATTCCTAAGGAAGGAGACTGCTGTTTCCGAGAAGTGGCCAGGAATATTTGTCGATTAACTCAAAGAAGTGGAGTAGACTCTCGTGTGACAATACACTTATCTCATCTTGGTCTTTTGAATTTTGAACGAGAGCAGCTTGACCGACAAGTTAAGAGCTCTGACGGTTTCAGAGTGGTCATTAGAGAATGTATAACAATATGAGAGCTTCCTCACAACTGACAATTTTGAAAGGTAAGTTGGGCTTTTTAAACACCAGGGATATTTTACAGGTGAGCTTGGAAATCTTATGGTGCTAGCGATGGCTAATGTCTTGAAAATGCCAATTTTTCCTCGTTGGCAAATTTTCCCACCATTCCGATTCTTCCTTGTAAACAGCTCAATGGCATGCCCACTTTATTTGTGTCTTTCAATGCCAGTGGTTGTGGGCACTACGATTATGCGTGTCTTGGCGATAGGGAGAGTGAGCAGTTGGAAAACAAAGAACAATCTGGAAAAAAGTAAACAAAGAGGAATGTCCCCACATTTCTTGTTCGTGTGGTGTTAGTAGAAAAGGTCAAGGGCCATCGTCAAATATTTGCAACAACGTCGTTGGGTCATACTCAAGCAGGTGCAAGTCCCTTAAAGCAAGAGTTTGATGCGGTGGAAATTGTGCATGCAAAGGATGTTCAAACCCATTTGATCAACGAAATACTGGAAATACCGAGATGGAGTGCGCCCCTCAAAAACGTCGAAAGTTTGATTTTCAAAATTCTACCACACTTAAGTCTCAAGAGTATCTTGATGAAAAAGGACAACCGTTTCGAGACGGGGCATTAACAAAGGAGGAGTTCTTTGTTGTTGAAGAACTCATAAAACTGATCCACAAAACTGGGGAAGAACTTTCAGCAGAGTCTTTGCTGAGATACTATGCTTTTGTCCAAGCCTTTTCTTGCACACTAAACCCAAGACCGTTAATGCTTTGATCAAAATCACACGATCAGATCAAGAGAGCTATTGCAGCTCACAACCATGATGCAACTGTTATGGCAGCCTTATTTAAAAAGCAGGTCGAACTGTGTTTCTCGAAGTCGTGAACAGTATCGACATGCAGTGGATTGATATAACAATGGAACATTCAACAGTCGTTCATTAGTTTACTTCAATTTATCACTTTTATATCCTTAGATTGTTAACGACACAAGGAACTAGTATAGGCTGGCTTTCAAGAAGGAATGAACAAGGTTTTAGAATTTTGTGACAATTATAGATGAAATAAGTTGGTAGTTTAAAATCGAAATTTAGCAAACTTCAATGGTAACTATTAATAAGGTCGGGGTGCGGCTTCTTCATTAATACCAAAACCTTGTCTTGTGGACATGTTGCGTGTACTAAAGAACAAAATTTAATAACTAAGAAGGCATAGGACCTTGGATCGTACTCATTTTCCATAGTCCATAGCACTAGAATTATTACAGTCTTCACCATTAATGAATTAAAGAAAAAAATAGAGAAAGTATCACCTGAAGAATCCATTCCTATTGGAATTTTCATGGGAGTTTTTTCGTTGGAATGTTTCAAGTTTGACAAAAAAGAGCTAAGGTGAAGGCCCAACACAAAGACCATACTCAGCTTCTGAGGCCCGTTAGATTATTAAAAACTTCTTGATGAAATGGTATATGAAATGAATCATATATGAACTGTGAATATGAAATGAAGTGAAGCTATAATCTTCACAGTTATGAGAGCAATTTTTGCAATTGCGTAGAGAAGCCTGAAAAATTCAGGACTCCAACGGGGTTTGAACACATGACCCATGACCTCACAAATTGTTCTGCCCATCTTTCTACGATTCGTTCTTGTCTGTTATCAGTTTCGTTCCGTCTGCGCAAAGCATGGTTGAGCTGCCAGATGTTAGTGGGCCATATATGGTCTTGAGAGAGTCGAAGAAGCGCTTCATATCGTATCTGCCGGCATAGCCTTGGATCTCGTCGGCCTTGTTGCTGAGCCAGATATTTTGCATGATGCACAGCTTTCTTTGCACTTCTCCGCGCTTGCTGACGTCTTTCTTTGATTCGGAGGTGGAGTCACTCTGGTGGGCTCGTTGAAGTTGATGCTTTTCTTCCAGCAGGGTCTGGATTTCAACATCATTCTCATCAAACCAGTCTTGATTGTTTGTGGTTGCCTGGCCAAGCACCTGGAGGGCAGCAGAATGAACTGTTGTCTTCAAAGAGTCCCAGTCATTGCCGGTAGCCTCGTTCAGCTGACCTCCAAGGGTGGTAACGAGCTCTTGCTGTACAGATGGTTGTTTCAGCTTGCTGGTGTTAAGTCGTTTCACGACTTTCTGTCCTTGGGGTCTTCACATGGGCTGAATATGCAGCTTTGTCTTGGAGATGATGAGACGGTGGTCTTTCCAACAGTCTGCACCGCACATTGCCTTGGTCACTTGCACGTCCTGCCTGTCCTTAGTCCTGATGATGATGTAGTCAATTAGGTGCCAGTGCTTGGAGCGAGGGTGCATCCATGATGTCTTGTTGCAGGTCGGGAGACGGAACATGGTGTTGGTAATAGCCAGGCCGTGAGTGGCACAGGTCCTGAGCAGAAGGAGGCCGTTACTGTTGCATTTCCCTACACAATGGTGTCCGATGATTCCTTCCCAAACCTGGTGGTCTTGACCTACGCGTGCGTTGAAGTCACCGAGGAGTATGAGCTTGTCCGACTGTGGAACAGCAGAGATGAGGGCTTCCAGTTCTTCATAGAACTTTTCCTTGATTTCATCTGGGTTGGTCATAGTTGGGGCGCAGGCACTGATAAGGATAGCGGATCTCTTCTTGCCAAGGTGGAGCTTGAGTTTCATAAGGCGATCGTTCAGACCTTCTGGGATGCAATCAAGCTTCTTGACAAGATGGTCTTTGATAGCAAAACCTACACCTGCCTCACGTTGTTTGTTACTGCTGTGACCACCCCAGAAGAAGGTGTGTCCGCCGCCAATCTCGCTGAGCTGGCGTTTGTCGGAGAGGGGTGTTTCGCTGAGGGCTGCAATGTTGACTCTGTAGTGCGCAAGTTCTCTAGCTACTGGGGCTGTCCGACGTTCAGCTCTTCCTGATGTTGAGGTGGAAGAGTTTAGGAGAGTTCTGACGTTCCATGACACCAAAGTTAGTTTCATTACTTTCTTCATGTTTCGACCGCATGAATGGCAAACCTGCCATCTGCGGTAAACTGGCCAGGTGATGGTGGAACAGGATATGTTTAGAGCACCTTTTCTAGCTCCGTCCTCATTCTATGGAGGCAAGCAGAGTGGTCCTAAAGTAGGCTGCTTGGTCACCCAGGGGGCTGCCGAACTTTTCTGCTGCTCCAGTCCAAGAAAGAGCGACCACAGGCCCTGAGCCGCCTATGTGCCGATTCGTGACTACAGCTTCCAGTGTATCCACACCTGCTGCCTCGCCACTCCCCCATCACCACAGAACTTGGGGAATGTCGAAGATGGTAACTGACATGACTTGCGCTGAATTTTGTTTAAAGTGAGGGAGGCTTGCATAGCACCAGTCTCACTCTCTCGTCCCGGGGAGCCGTATCCAGCGGCAAGACGAAGTCGAGACTGCTGGAGACCCTCAGGAATGCAAAAGCTGCGGGATAGGGGCGAGTACGCTGTCTAGCCTCCTAACGGGGCTTTACTCCAGTTAGTTTATCGGGTATACTGCCTAGCCTTGGACCGCCCAAGGCCAGACTGCAAGGCAGCAGGAGACTTGGTTTGGTAGATGGCCGTTGGCTCATATGAGCTAATCTGCCCTTTGACAGCTCTTGTTCTTAATGCTGCTGGGTGTCCACCCACCCTCCTC